>JARKIB010000666.1:0-43239 GCA_029378385.1 Mycena metata
TTATCTTGTAAATGATAGTATTGCTGATATATTCCCCTCAAAGCTCGGTGCTTTTGAGAAGGATTTGCGGGTCGGACCGATTGTGCCAGGAAATACCACCGGTCGCCGCAGCATCCGGGTTCCTCAGAAGGATCCTCGTTTGCACGAGCTGGAGTAGCCAATAGGTTGCCTATAAACCACGGTTATCCCTTCAAAGACCATGACGTTGCATTCATTTTTGTCCTGTTGTTCGAAAGAACGTTGCAAAAAAGTTTTGGCCACTGGCGAAGGTTTTAAGGGTGGGAAACTCCGTGTGAAATAAATGCAAACGAACAAGATGATTCATTATTCAACAAGTATGTACGAGCTCAAGAAAATCGGGGATCAAAAACGATGAACATGTGAGTATGAGTGAGCCCTAAAACCTCGCTGGGCAGAATTATCGGCGAAGCACTCATTCGACGGCTGACTCATGACCACTCCCACCACTTACAAAAGGTTTCCGCTCCCTGACGCTGCCCATACGCATCAACTGCTCGGGATTTTAGAGGTGCCGCTTCACTGCGATTAGGCACACTCACGAAAATTGGTTGCCGTCTCTTCTTTAGCCACACCCTCAGGAGTGGTGCGCCATTGATGCATGAAATAATAGCCGTCGACGAGGCCACGTCAGACGAGGGCACTTGATCAGAAGTGCATCACGCAGCTGTTCGAATTTTGGGAGTCTGTAGGCAACGAGCTCGTCCATATGAACGTCGTAGTATTCCCAAGATATCGCAAGACGTTCAAGGTTCGGTGGAAGGGTGGAAACAGTTGGGAGCGCTAGAAAGAACGTCGATGGCTGTATTTAAATCGATTAATAAGCTGAACGTGATGAGCTGCAAACAACCGCACCTGAAATCAGTCAAGAGGCTATCACCATGTCTTCCATCCACGAGTCATCGTCTTCAATTTAAACCTCTCGAGATTATACCTGTCCCGAGAACATGGAATGGATGGAGTCGAAGACGGTGCGGAGCGCGAGCTCTGCGAGATGGGAAGAAGCTCGAGGATTGCGAGGAACGCCTCGGGTGAACTGGGAGAACTCTGCATGAAACGAAATGATACTGTTCGGCCCCCGATTGCCCGCAACATCGTGATAAATTCTTTATGGCTGCAATTCGACACTCTGAGGTGTGTAAGGGTTGCAACTGGAATCAATATCGGAAGAAGCTGATAGGGACCGGTATTTCTCGAAGAAGGGGGAACGTCGGAGGCGCGCGTGGATGTGACCCAACGGAAGGCCCGTTCTTCTTCGCGTTCACCTTCAAGACGCGTACCGCAGGGAACTTGGCCAGAATACTGAGATTTTGACCCGGTGGTGGGAGAGGTATCTCCAATGTATGAACGTTTGGGAAGGATGGGATGGCCTCGACCGCTGCACCCAGAAGGCGAGGACAGAAGTCAGCACGGAGCGAGTGGAGGTTCTCTGGATGAAGCAAAGGGATCCAGGGAATATCTTCAGGCTGAGGGCTGCGGTGCGTATGGGAAACAGCGAAGTCGGAGACGCGTAACGCTTGTGGGAGTGGATCGATGTGTTCCCGGGAGTAAACAGAACCCCAATAAATATGAAGTTCGGTTAGGATCGGCAGGCGCAGAGGATATCCACTTTGCTTGTGTAAAGTGAACGTCGGTGATATGGAGCCGCCTGAGAGCGGTGAAACGCAAAAGGCTGGTCAAAACACCGCAATCCAATAGGATGTAAGGCGGAATCTGTGGAAAGAAATCCAAATCGTTCTGCCCTCCCGCCGCTGTCAGACCGCGAATTGATATGCAGTAACGAACGAAGGGAGCGATTTCCGGGGAGGACCAAAAGTCGAGACGCTCCAAGAGCCGGTCAACAATCGTAGATGACGGGAGACGCAATTCTCCCTTGTAAGTGACTAGGTATGGAGTGAAGTCGAGCTGGGAAAAGATTAATGGACGGGATACGCGACGAAGAGCGTGGCAAGTGAAGGAAAGATTCGACAAGGTTTGGGGGTCATATTCGGGGACATCCTTGAGCACTTCCACAGCTCATTCGGAACTCGTTCAGCGGCGCTCATACCAATTCGGGCGAGTTGGTATCGAGAAGAGTTCGGAGAGTGTTCGGAGCGCGAAGAAGAGAAAATTTAGGTGGCGGTGCGGTCACGGTGCCGAGATCAATAGATCGGGCCCTCGGAGTTTCAATTTGCCAACAAATCCCCAGTCAGACAACGTAGTATGTACCCCCAATTAAATATCACTACTAGCCTCAATATATACAACTTAATCCACATACATCGCGTGGCTGGTGTACCAGTAATATTTCATCCGGATCCGACGGCGAGGTTGAGTCCTTTTCTGTGCCCTACGGTCTTCTTAACTCGTAAATGCGTGTCTAATAGTGTCTACTGGTTGGGATCGCCCAATACAATCCAGGGGGGGGGGGGGGGGGATTATCTTTTCGTCGCTGCAGCATAGTTCCGCTGCGCCGTCGCCAGCTGTAACTCTGAAAACAACTCAGTAAAATAAAGTTCCGGAAACACCACTCCACAGCTACTCACCAATCATCCGGCAACCGCCAGAAAACACATGCATAGCAGATAGGAGCGTGTCTATTGCCTCGCCCAACTGTTGAATATTTCTAACCTCACTGGGGCCATGGGCATGGCCATGTTGCGCCCGCGAGAGCTCTGTGATGAACACCTGGCATGCGGCTGTCCACAGTGTCTGAAATTTATCACCGTAAGCGACAGGCGAGAGAAAAAGCAGAAGGAAGAAAGCGACCGACGCACCCCCATGATGGCATCGACGTACCCGAGTTCGTGTACGTTAGTCTGCCTGACGAGAGCGACGACAGTCAGTGCAGCGGCCTTGGACCGCGTACGCGAGACGTCAGACGTGAAGATGAATGGATTATGTAGCTGAATCGTCGCGACATGCGCGAGAGTGTGGATGAGAAAGCGAGACGGAAACTGAGAACCGTCGGAGTTTAAAGGGGTTAGCGTGGTCTTGAAGGCCTCGATGACGCCGTCGAGCCTACTGAATTCAGCTGAAAGCATGGCCGTGGAGACGCGAACTCCAACATCTGTTAAATTCAGGATGGCGAGTTCGAGATAGACGGGGTTTTCGCTTACTTTCTGTGTACTGTGTGGCCAGGCGCGACGCCTGCTCGAAGACGATAACAGCCTTGGCGTGAAGCGCCATCGGGGACGTTCCGCGGTCGGGAAAGTTGGCGAGAAAGTTGTCAATCGTCCCACTGCTTTGTACAGGCAAGGCGCGAGAGTCCTAGTTTAAATCAATAAAGAGTTTTCAACTTTAAATCTTCGGGATCAAAAAGCTCACTTCAGAATATTCCCCAATGTCCAATGGCCACGGCGTATCAACGACCGCATACGCGATGTCCGCCGGCGAACCGTCCGCCGCAAGCCAGCAAGTATCAACCGCGAACACGGCCCAAAACGCGTTGATGCGTTCACCCTCCTCGAGCGCCGTGGTCGCGGGCGCGAGCGCGTCCACCATCGACCGCACAGAGTCCCGCACGTCCACAGAACGAATTTTATGCAGCCCCGAGCTGAGTGCGATTGACACCGCCGCACTCGCATGATACTTCCCCTCCAGAATACGCGAGTTGTGGAAAAAATATTGCGCGAGGAGGAGTTCGGCCTGGATGGTGTGGAGGATGGCGTTGGGAGAGTGCGCGTGCAGGAGGCCGGCGGCAGTGCTTCGGAGGGCGTCTGAGAGAAAGCGAGCCTGGTGTGTACCGAGTTTCGATAGATGTGCGCCCCAGAGGTAGATGGTGTCGAGGAGGGCGGGCGATGCGACTGTTCCACTCGAGAGGGCCTCGAAGAGCTGGGGGCTCAAGAAGAAACCAACTTGTCGCGCGTACGGGAAAAAGCTGCTTATTCTGGGGCCGCGAGTGAGTATACTAGAAGGAAATACCTGACATTTGACTCACAATGCCTGTGAAAATTCTCTCGACGGAGACTAGGGTGAAGGCGTTGACAAGACAATCTTGTAAGGCTGGTAAGATAATTACCTTGCGCCCCGTGAAAGCAGCTGCAAGAGCGGGAGTTCCTCGGGGAATGTGGGCAAAAGAAAAAGTAGACTCGCCCGGAGCCACGTTGGTCGCTGGATCCGAGATGCTTAGACGACTCGCCGGATAAGGGTTCTGCAGTCCGACTGACATCCTCATATCCCTTGGCTGCTCCATATCACGGATCCTAGATTCGAGAATAGAAATCTGTTCTGCAATATGGTCAAGTACCTTGTTGATGATCATGATATTATTATACCTTGGAGGATTTGGGATTGTGCGGGTCCTGTCTCCGTGTATTCACAATCCTGGAGACCCCCGCCTACGAACCGGCCGCATGGAGTACAAATGGGTTTCTTGGCGTCGCATTTCTGAGGCGATCAATGAGGAATGCACTAGCGACAATTCCTCTGGCTCACCACTTTACGTTGTCTATGACGGACGTACATGAGCAAGAGCTTGGAAATCAACAAATCTCCGGCATACCTGCAATTGAAACATGCCTTCCCTTTGTTCAGTTGAGGCTTTCTGGAGATTGTCTCTTGATCCATAGGCTGGCGTGCAGAAAGTAGCCAGATATGCCAGTCTTATATATCTCCGACCCCCGTGACGGCGATGAGCAAGGGTATGCAAGCATTTCCAAGTTGAGTTCTTCGTTCAGTGCTGCGTTTACCTTACTAACAAAAATGGTTAAGCAGGTTCAAAACGGGGACCAGAAGTCCCAGGGCGGCAGTTGGGCGGCATTCGACCGAGTCGGCCAGTGGTTTCGTCGACCAAGAGGCGGGCGAAGTTGTGGTTGGAGGAGACGCAGAGTGGTTTATTTCCAAGCGTTCCACGAGCGAGGTGTGGCCAAACCCTCGAGCAGGAGCAGTTGCTGGAGTAGGTCGGAGTAGGTCGGAGGTAGACCTGTCCGACCGGATCACCGCCTTGCGGTCACGAGCCGCTTTCTCAGCTGACAAACTTCTTCAACTTTGCCACCACCATGCGCGCTCTCAGTACTTTGCCGCTCGACGGATATTGTCGACCGTTGACACTCACCTAGGCTTTTTGTCCCACCCTCAAGTCTCTCCAATGCATGATTCTTGTTTCCACGGCCTTTCACAGGATCTTTTAGACGCGGCCAACAGTGGGGTTTTGTCGAGTTTTCGTGATAGGTGTTGACAGATTGACAATTTATCTATGCAGTCCATATTACGTGCAGTAACATACAATCACTATTACAATATCGTCGGCCCCGCCTTTCCCCAGGCTCTCGGTCTCAGAGCTGTCCGATATCCGCGTTCGAATCCGGACAAGAACAAGACGATCCGCACGCTAGAAGTCATCGACGACTGGCTCGCCCTCCGCACCAGCGACGAGGAGGTTACTCCACTCTATGAAGGTTACATATCCCGCCCTCTTCAAGACATTATATATCCCAATATTCAGGAAGACATCCTACACTGCTGAAATCTCTCTTATCTCCACAAATTCTGAAAGCAACCAGAAACAAGAACAGGAGCAAAAATAGTGAAAAAAATGGCGGAAAAATGGTGAGAAAAATGGTGACTGCGAACAAGCCTAATAAGTTACTACTTCGGACAGGTGGACTCGTCGCCACTGGTGTCGGGCAGGTTCCAACTCCGCGATTATGACTTCATATCCTACATGTTTGACGGACGGCAGGCTCGATACGTATCACGGCCCAGAGTTATTCTCAATAGGAACCCGCCCGCTTTCCTCGGACCATCAGCATTCTCAAAGTCAGGAATCCCATTGTCTTCCAGCTAAACCAAAAACATCTCTCTTTTTGACGGGCAATGAGAGTTAGTAAAATGTGATGGGAGCTCGCGCCGAGCATAGCGACAACCGAACACATTTGTTTTCTTCCTCACCCACCTCGAGGGCGCCTCCATAAAACAGTAACGGCGAGTTTCTTCTGTTCAGCCGAGGTTCAGCCAATAGATCCCGTCCATTCGTTGGTTGGCTGTGGCCATGCTCGGCGTGAACTCTGATCAATGTTTGCCAACTCGCATCGCCCGTCAAAAACGCCTGTCGTTTCTGGTTCTAATGTGGCTGAATGTTGATTGCTGTGCCAAACGGCAAGCTCAATGTATTCCTCCATACTGAATGCCAGGCTCAATGTATTCCTCCATAGCCAGGGAATACATTGAGCCTGGCATTCGGTATGCAAGAATACATTGAACCTGCCTGGAGTGCAATCGGGAATCCCATTGTTTTTCACCCGATTGTCAAGTACTCGCTACTCTCGGGATGACCCAGACTGTATAGATAAAGCTTTGTACGAACAACTGCAGCAGCACTCATCGACTTTCCAGCCTTTAAGCACTACTTCCAATCTTCTCCATTGTGAGTTTGAATTGGTCACTTGTAATGCCAACCACTGATGATCGTTTATTAGCTGCCATAATGCTCGGCCCAGCCGTGCTCGTTTTCCTCCTGCGCCTGACGCTTGGAGCAATTGCCCTTCGCGACGATGTCCAGCATCCCCTGCAAGCTCCTCACTCCGACACCCTCCGCTCGTCCGGGAATACTTCCGTCCAGACGGCCAACTCGTTCCCCAAGCCGTTCTACATGATCGCCCACCGCGTCCTCACCCGCCAAGGCGTGCAGGACGCGTTGATAAACGGCGCCAATGCGATCGAGATTGACATGAGGGCGGAGAAGGACGGCTGGTACGCGGACCACGATGGTACCATCGGGTCCCAGGGAGACACCGCCCTGGACATGTTCAAGACGATTGCGGATGCTCGCAAGGGGGGTCAGACGGTCACCTTTGTGTGGCTGGATATCAAGAACCCGGACGAGTGCGACCCGAAGGACGCGAAGTCGCGCCACTGCTCTATTGACGCGCTCCGAGACTTAGCTCGGCAGTGGTTGGAGCCGCAAGGGGTGCGGGTGCTCTACGGGTTCTCCGAGGAGACTCAGAAGGGCAACGCGTACTTGTCCATCCGTGACAATCTCTCCGACCGCGAGGCGATCAACCTCGACGGGCAGGCGGCCGACGTCGCCCGCGCATTCGAAGACGGTCCCGCCAACCAAGACAAGCGGGTCATGTCCTACGGGTATTTTTACTTTCCTAAAGGCTTTGGGGACTGCCACGAGAAGAGCTACCAGACGTGTACTGAGCTGCGCATGGGCGCTCAGTCGGGAAATTTTGGGAAGGTTTTCGGGTGGACGGTATCGTCCGGCCAGGCGGAGTACGTGAACAAGGTGCTCGACGAGACTGATATCGACGGATTGATTTATGGGAGGATGTGGTGGGACTACGTTGATAACGAAGACACCAGGTCCACGGCCGCGGACATCGTCAATTGGGTCAAGGCGCATCCGGACAGGCGGATCATGGCCACCAATGACCAAGCGCCATGGCACTAGTAGTAGTACTTTGAGATGTATGATGTTCTGTTTGGCCCATCAATGAATTTGCTTCCTACCTCCCGTCGCTGTCATCTGTCAACCCAAACCAACGCTCCTGCGCTCGCGCCGCCGCGTCCGTCTCATCGATGCCCGCCCACGTCCTCAAGCTCACGCGTCCGTACGCTGCCACAACTTTTCGACCATCCGTGCCCTCCGTATCCGCTTGCATCCCTGGTAATGGTGTGTCTCCTTCAAGCTTGTCTCATTCCGTTTATTCGCAAGTACTGACTTGTACGCTACGCCGCATCGACGCCTGCACCCCAATCGACTCGACCGCATCCGTCCTCCCTCACGCGCACAAGCTCTTCGCCATGCATCGTGCGCGTTCGTGCCAATGCCGCGGCCACGACGTGACTGTGCCTAACCCGACGCATAAACCACGACTCCCGCCTCGTCAACAAGTCGCGCGCCGAGCGCTGCCTCGTCCTTTGTCGCGCTGCCTCGATTCCTCGCCCTTCGCGCTCGCATCCCTGTTAATGGTACGTCTCCTTGCGTTGCCTTCCTTCATTTACTGGTATGTACTGACTTATTCTCTCGCCGACTCCCCTACCGCTTTCTCTTTCTTGAGGAGTGGCTTCCAGCTGGAAGGTGAAACGGGGGAACAATTACGTCGTCTCCCCTAGCCATTCATTTAATTTAAACGCTCTATCGCTTGTACTGCTTCTTTTAAGCTAACGAACGAGCTCGGAGCGACGAAACCTCTTGGCGATAGGTGCACCTTTCGCGCTGACATGCGCACGCCCGGGGATCGTTGTGTGTGGACTCCCACTTGGAGCCAGCACGGGATGTACTCGAGGATGCGCCATCGGATGTGCCAGGACGTGACGGCGATGTATCCTTCCTTGCATTCACCGGCAAAAGAAGAATACGCGACGAAACGCGCTGTACTGTGCAACGCGCTGTACTGTGCAACACGTAGTATGTACAGGATGCTGGTTCCTTCAAGCGTACTGCTGCTGATAAGGAGAGCGTCGGGGCCGGAAATTTAATCTGAACGGAAAGTCGAATCCAATCGAGAAACGAGATACTGGCAGGAGGGACGTACCCACAGGGAGCGTCGAATTCTCTTATACTCCACACCATACAAAAGATCTGGGTCTGGGCCGCGTAGGTCGGTCTCTGTTAACGTTTTCTTCCAATTAAACAGACAGTGTTTTAATTGCCAGTGAAGAAATACCCTTACCCTTATTATTACTGAAGCCCTCGACACGTCAGTAGGCCGTACGTGAACTGCGTTGGGTTTCTCGGCTTCCTAACAGGTAATCAACAAAATGTGCGCCCCAATAAGAACCAAATCTCCTCAGACTGAACCTAAACTTTCAAGAACCAAGCTGGCCAACGAATATATGCACAGGGTTTCAGATCCAATAGAATCGAGCTATAACATGTGCCTCAGACGAAGGGGAATACAAAACTTACCTCGCAGCCACCCCATCAGAAGAACCTCTGCTCCAACTCAGCTAACGCACTTAATTATGGTGAGCACTTGTTTGACCTTCAATTTATCCCTGCCTTACGCCGCATCCCTTTTCCCGGCCGCGCCGAAATTACGCTCTGAGGCCGAAACTTTGCTTCAAGATTCAATTCAACTCTGCCTCCGAATTTGTCACCTTCAAGTACTCGATCGAGGTCAGCCTTTGCTGATGCCTTCAACTGAACGCTTCCTGAGCATACCTCTCTCTTTCAGCCCATTCCTTCACCGGAATTACGTCGAGAGGCCGAAACCCTGCTTCAACCTTCCTTAAGTTCGACTCTGCACGCCAAATTTTCGACTTCAAGTGCCTCATGACGGTCAGTACTTACGACGTCGAGACTATGCCTCTACCCCGAAACTCTGTCTCAAGTTCAAATTCAAACTATTTCACCACGGTCAGTCTTTCCTAACAGTCATTTAGATCGATCGGTCTTAGCTCACAAGACTCTTCTAGTCCTTCACCATGCCAGAATGCGCCAGAAGGCCGAACTATGCTTCGAAGTTTGACGTCAAATTCAACTATGTTCGGCCATTTCGGACTTCAAAATGCCACATCAGAGTAAGCCCAACTTGCATTCATTTCGTCATCAAATTTGGGTCATGCGACGTGTTTTTAGTCCTCGTTGGCGTCGTGCCCGCCGAATCGACTTTCAACTTAAAAATTCAACCACACACGTGATCCCGGAACTCGCCGGTCTGTCCATCAACGGCATGCTCGGCTTCGAATTCTTTCAAGTTCCTTTCATGGTAAGCCTTCTGAACCTTCCTTCAAACCCTTACGACGATTTTTTGACCGATGAAATTGCATTCTAGGTCTACACTGCTCCAAAATTGCAACTCGCTTTCAACTCCACTTCAGATCCAAGCTTCGCGCGATCGGCGTAGGGATCCCCACCGTAACCGTAAATTACCGTATACGGTTACGGTTATACTACGGGTTACGGTCCCATACCGTAAGGCCCTTAGGTCGCTTTTTTACGGTTACGGTTTGAGGCCGACCGTACACCGTAAGGACCCGTAATAGTACGGACCGTATACGGTGTTTTAATTTGCCGTAAATCAATGTTAAATTAGTCGTCGCATCCTGGGGTGCTGTACTTACACTATAATGGAACTCCTTGTGGAATCTAAGCAATTTAAAGCAAAATGTGTGGTTGAAGCGGCCACCGAGTTGAATTTGACTGATGTTCATTGATCACCGGCACTTCTACCTTGCCAAATTCCAGTCCTTTATTGTACGCCAAAGGTCAGGGCTGCCAGCAGGGCAAAACATAAGCCACTCCTGGCTGTTCTCAGTAAGTTCCCACTCACCAAGAGGCTGTTTTAATTTTTTTTGGCATTTAAACATCGATTTACGGTCGTAATGACCGTAAACTACGGTAAAATTTACGGTGCCGTACCGTAAGACCCTCGAGAAAACTCTTTACGGTTATGGTTACCCGGCCTCTGCCCGTAAAGCCCCGTAATCTTTACGGCCGTAACCGTATACGGTACGGTGGGGATCCCTACCCGGGCTTGAAGTTCGGCATGCAGCTTGAATCGACCGCCTTTAGCACGTCCGGCGTCAATTTATCCCCATCAAACTCACCTCAGCACGAAAGTTCTCAACTAAAGCAACGTAAGTCTTCAGTCATCTCAGGATTCCGTCTAAGCTCAAACTTCCGCATCAAACTCACCTTAGCGCGAAAGTTCTCAACTCATGCAACGTAAGGCTTCAATCATCTCGGGATTCCGTCTAACCGGTGAGAAGTGAAACTTGAGCACAAGGGCTTTGAAGCTAACCCCCAGATGGAAGCAGCACTGGCACTGCGTTGAACCGCTGGGTCGGCACACGTTGTCGAAGTCCGGCGCCGTGCGACGACCTGTGCCGATGGAAACGCAGGCGGATCGGCACGGGTCGTCACACCAGACGTCGCAACCTGTGCCGACGGCGGCGCCGTTTAAGCGAAGCAACCCAACTGTCGAGGGCGCGCGCGGTGAAGGAAAAAGTAGGCTTTTCAGCATCTACTGCACACCCTCCATAGTAGAGAAATTTTGACTATTTCAATGTCCACGCCTGCGGCGATTTGGCGAATTGACGAGTCACCTTTCCAACACCCGTCCACTCAACCACAGGACGCCCGCGGCGAGGAAAAACATGAGATCTCAACGGCGCGGATGGACTCAATCTAAATGCAGGTCCATATGAGCCAGTTCAATACGGAATTAAAGATTGCACGCGTCTTCCTTTAATTCGACGCGTCTCAAGGTGTTCACAACATCTTTTCAAGTCAAATTGAACGTTTACATGCCCGCCTTGTGGAATAAATGCAAACGAACATGATGGTTTTATTGTACATACAAGTATGAGCTCAAGAAAACCGTGACCGGGGGTCAAAAAAAAAAAAGAACTTGCGAGTGCCTTAAACCCGGGGTAAGTAAAATCATCGGTAAAGGACTCCGTCGACGACTGATCTTGCCCGGCAATTACCACAGTTCCCAAAAGCTTTCGGCTCCCTGACGCTGCCCGTACGCTTCAACTACTCGAGATTTCAGAGGCGCCACTTCACCACAATGCAACACACTCACGAAATTTGGTTGCCGTCTCTTCTTTGACCACACCCTCAGGAGTGATGCGCCATTGGTACATGAAATAATGGCCGTCGAGGTAGAGCCAGGTCAGACGAGGGCACTTGACCACGAGTGCATCACGCAGCTGCTCGAATTTCGGGAGTCTGTAGGCGACGCGTTCGTCCCAAAACTCTTCTTCGTAGCATTCCCAAGATATCGCGAGACGCTCGAGGCTTGGGGGAAGAGTGGAAATACTTGAAAGCGCTAAAAAGAATGTCGATGGCTGTACTCGAATCGATGAACAAATTGGATGCGACGAGCTCTAAAGATCTAAACAACCGCACCTTGAAGTCAGCGAGAAGGCCATCGCCGTATTTACCATGAACAACTTCGTCTTCCTTCAATTCAAATTCCTCGGAATATATGTGCCGCGAGAACATGGAATGGGTGGACTTGAAGACGATGCGGATTGCGAGCTCTGTAAGGTGAGGAAGAAGCTCGAGGATTGCAAGGAAGGCCATGGTGGTGAACTGGGAGAATTCCGTATGGAATGAGACGATGCTATTGAGGCCCCCGATTTCCCCGAGCGTCGTGATCAAGCCTTTATAGCTACACTTCGATATTTTGAGATGTGTCAGCGTCGAAACGGGAAAGAACATCGGGAGAGGCTGATGCTGGCCCGAGTACTCGCGAAGACGAGGGAATATCGGGGACGTATGTGAACGTGAGGGAGGGAAGACGCCGTCCGCCTTCCCAAACAGTTTGAGGATGCGAACGGCGGGGAATTTGTACAGGATACCCAGATTTTTGGAGGGTGTTGGGAGATTTAGTGTGACTGTCAATTCCTCGACGTTCGGGAAGGATGGGATGGCATCTAGTGTTTGACCCATGAATCGAGCGTCGAAGTCGGCACGGAGTGAGCGAAGGTGCTCCGGATGGAGCAGAAGTATCCAATGATCGTCGCTGTACTCTCGTTCCTTTTCAGAAACGATGTCGAGTTTGGATACACGCAACGCCTGCTGGGTGGGATTGACGCGTTCGCCGGGGGCGACATAACACCAATAGATGCCAAGGTTGAACGGCAGGACGGGCAAGCGACATAGAATATCCACCATTGCTTGTGTAAAGTAGACGTGGGAGGCACGGAGCCGCTGGAGGCCGGTGAATTGTGCAAGGCACTCAAACAGCGCGTCCAATAGTATGTGGGGTGAATCAGTGGAAACCGACCATTCTGCTTTCTCATTCGTTCCCGCACCCCATGACCACTTTGCGCAGAGTGCCCTGATGTTGCAATAACGAACAAAGGGAGCAATGTCTGCGGATGACCAAAACGCGAGGCGCTCCAAGAGCCGGTCGATGGTCGTAGATGATGGAAGACGCAATTCGTCCTTGGAAGTGACTAGGTATGGAGTGAAGTTGAACTGGGAAAAGATTAATGGACGGGATACGCGATTAAGAGCGCGGCAAGTGAATGAAAAACTCGATAAGGTTGTAGGGTCATATTCAGAGACATTCTTGAGCACCTCGAGCCACAGCTCATTTGGAACTCGTTCAGTGGCGCCCATGCCAAGTCGGGCGAGCGAGGTGGGAGTTTGGAAGAGAGAGAAAATTTGAGTGGCGGTGCAGTGATGTGCCCGGATCAATAAATCAATCGGAGTTACAATTTGCAAACAAGTCACTTGGTTCGGTCAAAGCATGCGCCCACAGGCCAGCGAGTCCGAAAATTAAAGACGTGCAATATATCGCCTCCAATCAAAGCACTTCATGCACCGCATACATTATCGTGCGGAGGAATTTCGAAACAGTATTAATGAATTTCATCCGACGGCGAGGTTGGGTAATTTTTTGTGCTCTACTGGTCTTTGTTAACTCTTCTGTAAAGGCTTGTCCAATGATGTCTAACGGTTGGGATCATGCAATGCAAAATTTATCTCTTCCTCGCTGCAGCATAGTTCCGCTGCGCCGTCGCCAACTGCAATTCTGAAACCAACTCAGTAAAATGAAGTTCTCAGAAATATCACTCCATGGCGACTCACCAATCATCCGACAACCGCCAGAAAACACAGACATAGCAGACAAGAGCGTCTCTATTGCCTCGCCCAACTGCTGAATATTTCTAACCTCATTGGGACCAAGGTCATGGCCATATTGCGCGCGCGATAGCTCTGTGATGAACACCTGGCATGCAGCTGTCCACAAGGTCTGGCATTCATCAGGTACCATAAGTGACGGTTCGAAAATGAGAAGGAGAAGGAAACGACCGACTGACCCCCATGATGGCATCGAGGTACCCGAGCTCGTGTAAGTTTGTTTGCCGGACGAGAGCGACAACAGCCATTGCAGCGGCCCTGGACCGTGTGCACGAGACCTCCGACGTGAAGATAAAGGGGTTATGCAGCTGAATCGTCGCGACATGCGCGAGAGTGCGGATGAGAAGGCTAGACTGAGACTGAGAGCCGCTGGAGTCTAAGGGGGTTAGCGTGGTCTTGAAGGCCTCGATAACGCCGTCAAGCCTGCTGAATTCAGCTGAAAGCATGGCCGTGGAGGCGCGAGCTTCAACATCTGTGTTGAATTGAGGACGATGAGTTTGAGACAGGGAGTTCACTTACTTTCCGTGTATCGTGCGGCCAGCCGCGACGCCTGCTCGAAGATGATAGCAGCCTTGGCGTGAAGCGCGGGCACAGATATCCCGCGGTCGGGAAAGTTGGCGAGGAAATTGTCGATCGTCCCACTGCTTTGCACAGGCAAGGCACGCGAGTCCTACGTAGTTTGTCTCAGCTAAAACAAATTTCAACTTGCGAAGTCAAACTCACCTCGGAATACTCCCCAATGTCCAACGGCCACGGCGTATCAACCACCGCATACGTGATGTCCGCCGGCGAACCGTCGGCCGCAAGCCAGTAAGTATCAACCACGAACACGGCCCAAAACGCATTAATGCGTTCGCCCTCCTCGAGTGCCGTGGCCGCGGGCGAGAGCGCGTCTACCATCGACCGCACAGAGTCCCGTACGTCTGCGGACCGAATCTTATGCAGCCCCGAGCTGAGTGCGATGGACACCGCCGCACTCACATGGTACTTCCCCTCCAGAATACGCGAGTTGTGGAAAAAGTACTGGGCGAGGAGGAGTTCGGCCTGGATGGTGTGGAGGATGGCGTTGGGAGAGTGCGCGTGCAGGAGGCCGGCGGCAGTGCTTCGGAGGGCGTCTGAGAGAAAGCGAGGCTGGTGTGTATCGAGCTTGGATAGATGTGCGCCCCAGAGGTAGATGGTGTCGAGGAGGGCGGGCGATGCGACGTCGGTTGGGGCTGTTCCACTCGAGAGGGCCTCGAAGAGCTGCGAGCTCAAGAAGAAACCAACTTGTCGCGCGTACGGGAAAAAGCTGCTTATTCTAGGGCCGCGAGTGAGTATACTAGAAGGAAATACCTGACATTTGACTCACAATGCCTGTGAAAACTCTCTCGACGGAGACTAGGGTGAAGACGTTGACAAGACAATCTTGTAAGGCTGGTAAGATAATTACCTTGCGCCCCGTGAAAGCAGCTGCAAGAGCGGGAGTTCCTCGGGGAATGTGGGCAAAAGAAAAAGTAGACTCACCCGGAGCCACGTTAGTCGCTGGATCCGAGATGCTTAGACGACTCGCCGGATAAGGGTTCTGCAGTCCGACTGACATCCTCATATCCCTTGGCCGCTCCATATCACGGATCCTGGATTCGAGAATAGAAATCTGTTCTGCAATATAGTCAAGTACCTTGTTGATGATCATGATATCATTATACCTTGGAGGATTTGGGATTGTGCCGGTCCCCTCTCCGTGTATTCACAATCCTGGAGACCCCCGCCTACGAAACGGCCGCATGGAGTACAAATAGGCTTCTTGGCGTCACATTTCTGAGGCGATCAATGAGGAATGCAATAGCGACCATTCCTCTGGCTCACCACTTTACGTTGTCTATGGCGGACGTACATGAGCAAGAGCTTAGGAAACGCCAAAGCAACAAATCTCCGGCATACCTGCAATTGAAACATGCTTTCCCTTTGTTCAGTTGAGGCTTTCGCGAGAATGTCTCTTGATCCATAGGCTGGCGTGCAGAAAGTCGCCACAGCTATGCGAGTCTTATATACCTCCAACCCCCGTGCCGGCGATGAGCAAGGGTATGCAAGCATTTCCAAGTTGAGTTGTTCGTTCAGTACTGCGTTTTCCTTACTAACAAAAATGGTTAAGCAGGTTCAAAACGGGGACCAGAAGTCCCAGGGCGGCAGTCCGCGATTTGTCGGAGTAGGTCGGAGTAGGTCGGAGGTAAACCCTGTCCGACCGGATCACCGCCTTGCGGTCACGAGCTGCAATTCCTCAGCTGACAAACTTCTTGCCACCAACATAGACCAACACAAGAGGTGCTTGATCTCTGGATCAGCTAATAATTCCCACGACCACCCTCCCCCCTCGAAAAGGAAATGTTGATCAGCGGCAGCACCGGCCAAGTCAGCGGCAGCACCGGCAAGATCGGCCCATCACTGCGCAACAGGGCCGCATGCGTCTCTGCTTCGTCTTCATCTCTGCCCGCGTTCACGGCCACTCATCCTCTGGCAACTCTCTGAAAAAACCTGCAAGCAATGTGGAATAATCCCACTGTATATGCTGAACATACACATACATCCAATACCCAACTCATCCAACAAATAATAATGCAAATCCACCAACATATTACAGCTCTTTCGCTTTCCTTGTACCTAGCATTGAGATTCCTGGGAGAGAAGTGACTCGCAACAAGGAACACGCCACAAGGTACACGCGAGGTCTTTTGGTCTCGACTCGAGAACAGAATCACAGCCAGGGGGTAATTTATTATTAGGGGGAGATGTATTCAGTTAGGTATATTGCTAGAAGCCTTGTGTGAGTATCTGGGAAGTAAAAGGGAAGATAGAGAGGAAGTCGACAGCTCGTCCGAAGATGGGAAGTCACAGCGCTGGGCCCTCAATTTAAGGGAGGTTCAAGTTGTTTGCGTAATTTAAAGTATCGTAACACATTTAATACGACCCAAAACCTGGTTTAATACTCTGAATTTAGTGCTCGCCAAAATCTAATCACTAATCTAATCTTTCATGATCCATTTAAGGCCCAACTAAACATCGAGTATAAAAGGCAAGTTTACGGCCTGTTTAAATCTAATCCGAAACTTCGAATTACGCAATCAACTTAAACCCCCCTTAAATTGAGGGCCCTTACCAGTACCCCAGAATTGGCACCACTGGTAATGCTGTACCAGGTCCTGGTAGGGGCCCTCAATTTAAGGGGGATTTAAGTTGATTGCGTAATTCAAAGTTTCGGATCAGATTTAAACAGGCCGCAGATTTGATTTTTATACTTCAGGCTTAGTCAGGCCTTACGTAAATGAACCAGAAAAGCTTAGATTGGGTGACTTCCCATAAGGATAGAATATCTTTTCGAGGGTTTTCCGAGCTTACTTGAGGGTGCCAGTGATGGTGGCTAAGTTTAGAATATTCTACCTACGCGCCAAAAGCTAACTCTTCACACGAATAAAATCACAAGATGAGTTCAGCCATTTTAGAAGAAGACCGGCCGGAATGGCCTCCGAGATGCGACGAGAGCCCACTGAATTTTTCATGGGGCAAATCGGCCACTTGGACGTTGAAGACAACGGCGGGAAGCATCGTCGCGCTGCCAAACACTTTATTCATCTTTATTCTAATCTGGAGAGGGGGGGGGTACCCCTCTCCAGATTATAGTAGATTCGAATAGATTCGAATAAATCCTTACCGCTTTTGTGTCCCCCGAAGTGATGGGGTCCTGACAGCTGCCTCGGCATCGCTGCCGGAAATGCCAAAAAATACAAAAGAAAAACATTTACTCTTATGGGAAGTCAACCATTAGTGATTAGATTTCGGTGAGCACTAAATCCAGAGTCTTAAATTAAGTTTTCGGCCGCTGGAGAGCACCTCGGTGTCTCAGGCGGAGAAGAGCCAACGGGGCTCGCAGCGGGAGGGTGGAAGCAGGAAGAAACCCAGGTGTATTGCCGATGACAGCTGTCCGAACCTAACAACTAACTACTAACTACCCCATATATCCAGGGCACCGCGAGACACACCACAGTCACCCCCCTCCAAAAAACGTCGGAGAAGGCGACGAGGCGCGACCCCGCGCCATCCTATCCAGCGGACCAACAGTGGGCCAACCACGCGTTGACGAAGTCGGCAATTGCAGGCTCGACAAAACCAGTGAAGTCGGGCTCGAGGTGACAAATCTCGGCAAGAACAATCAAGAAGACGTATTGGTCGGGGGGGAGTAGGTCGAGGACTTCCTCGCGTTCATCGTAGTCTTCAGGATGAGTGGCACCCCATGCAATTTCGGCAATGCGGGTACGCGCAACAAAAGTCCAAGGGTACTCGCGTGCGCACACAAGGGCAAGGCCGGACTGAACAGGGCCGTACACAGTTTCGCCGGGCAGCGAGGTCGCGAGAACGGTGTTGGCAGAGGGCATGAATTGATATGGATCCCAGGGTAGTGGTGCGGGGCGAGGAAGTACCAGCACAGGGACAGGTTCATCTGCGTGTACCGGATGCGGATTACTGGCGGTAAGGATGGGGTTTGGAACGAGAATATTGTTGGCAAAAAGGACGTGGCGAGGAAGGAGGGGTGTAGGGTCATCGCTGACCGCGTGAACGACGGCAGGAATTGGGGTAGATATCCTTTTGGGGAGGGAGTGAGGAAATGGTTGTCGCTGAGGACAGAGGCGGTGGTTTCGACGTCGAACGGTACGCCACGGATGTCCCGACTTGCTGCGGAGGGCAGAAAAGTCGCGTGGGGCCCACGTTACGGGCTCAGTGTAGACCGTGTGGATGGTGGTGACGGCGGTGGACGGGAAGTCGTCGGACCAGGACAGAGGTGGGGGGACTGTTATGGGTTCTGGCGCCAGATCATCGATATAATCGCCATTTTCGTCGAAGGACCAAACGGGGAAGATTCCCCGACTCGCGTCGTCGGCGCGAGCCTTCAGCCGAATGAGTCGATCCGGGGCTGGTGGAGACGGCGCGGGAGGTAACGGGCTGGTGCTTACGAGTGCGCGACGTTCCTCCGCTGCAGCTGTCCTTCTCTTCCCCATTAGTTTCGCCCAAGCTTTTGCCATCTAAGAAAGAGGCGAGGTGTGTGAATGTGCGTCCGAGGACGCGGTCGATACGAGTTGCCGGTGACAATATATGCCGAGGATAGATGAGTGGAGGGGTAGGTCGAAAAAAGCGCTGAGAAATCTGCTAGCAGCAGAGGAGAGAAAAGTCGAGAGTTGCTGCTCTGGAGAGCCAAGGAAGCCTATCTGGGCCGAAGGACGCGTGGAGAAGAGCGAATCCCAGTCCAATCACCAAATGGAGAGCACCTCGGTGTCTCAGGCGGAGAAGAGCCAACGGGGCTCGCAGCGGGAGGGTGGAAGCAGGAAGAAACCCAGGTGTATTGCCGATGACAGCTGTCCGAACCTAACAACTAACTACTAACTACCCCATATATCCAGGGCACCGCGAGACACACCACACCGCACTAAATGAGTTACAATACTTTGAATTACGCAAACAACTTAAACCTCTGTTAAATTGAGGGCCCAGCGCTGTGAGTGGCGCTGTTCCGCATTGATATCAATCTCGCTTCGTCAACACATCATATTTGAAGATCCAGAGATCAAGCACCTCTTGGACCAACATGCGCGCTCTCAGTACTTTGCCGCTCGACGACGACATTATCGACCGTATACTCACCTTTTGTCCCACCCTCAAGTCTCTTCAATGCATGATTCTTCTCTCCAAGGCCTTTCACAGAATTTTTCAGACGCGGCCAAAAGTGGGGTTTTGTCGTCCAAGTCTTCGCGATAGGTTTTGACAGATTGACAATTTACCTATGCAGTCCATATTACGCGCAGTGACATACAATCACTATTACAATATTGTCGGCCCCGCCTTTCCCCAGGCTCTCAGAGCTGTCCGATATCCGTGTTGGAATCCGGACAACACCCAGAGGCAGCACGAACAAGACGATCCAGAAGAAATGGCCACCGCGTACCCGGAAGATTTTGACCTTGATGGTTCTCGAATGACAGCGGAGGAGATTCGATGGTTGAGGAAAAGCGCCAAAATGGTACAGACACTGGAGAATGCCTATAGCTTGACGTGAGTTGTCCTTCCTTTATTTCCCTGCCAGTGATGTAACTCTGTCATCAGTCAGAAAGACCGCACATCCAAGACAAGTGTTCTCTCACCCCAGGAATCGCTCCGCTTCCAGCGTGCTGTATACCGTATCTGCTTGTACGCTCGTATTTTCTCGGGAGACCGCTACGACCTGGAAGAAATCGAAGAGCTGGGCACCCCAACTATAAACCACATCTGGCGCCAACGCACCGCCGTCCTAGCGCAATACCCAACCGAAGAACTCTTTGAGATACACGCCGTCATCCAGTTTTTTCGTGGCATCTTTGAGGGTGTTTGTGAGCACGAAATCGGTATGTTTTCTCAGAGTCCCTCGCTATCTTGTCCTTTCAATTCTTTGTTTCGCAGAGAGGAACATGATCGACCTCTTTCTTTCCACCGGCCCCGGCGGTGCCGAACGCGCCTGGGAGTTCCGCACACTCGAAGCCGTCGAAGACTGGCTCGGCGTCCGCGTCGACGACGAGGAGATTACTCCGCTTTATGAGGGTTACATATCCCGCCCTCTTCAAGAAATCTGGGTTCAGCGCGGAGTCTCGAAGCCGGAATCCGGTGTAGGTGCGGTAACTAAGGGCATCCTGGATAGCATCGTCGGCGAAAACGATACGTGTATGTGTGATGGAAACCCTTCAACTATCGCTGATTCATCTCATCAGGTTCTCAATGTGGGACTTCTGGCGGACTCAAGCTTCTCACCCAAGCCAGTACGTCCCGTAGCTCTTCATCTCATTCCCTTTCCCTTCCCGTCTATCACCTTCGACCGTGCTTCTTTTTACTTGACTACTTTGCTTTTCGTTCTCCTGGTCAGTCCTTTTGGAACATTGACCGGAGTGCACCTTATTTCTTTGCCATTTCGTTCCTCTTTCTGACTTCGCAATTCGAATGTATTCTTGCTGGTTCTAGACTGGAGTCGCCTCTCCATCGTTCCCTCTGCCCTCCTCAAGAACCGCCTCAAGGAGAACAAGACAGAGATGAGGCTCCTCCGGGCAGCCGTTGAAAAGCTTCGTCCAAAGGACGAAGACGATGAGTCGGATCATAATCCGCCAGGTGATGGCGGGGACGAAGAGTCGGAAGACGGCGATGGTAATGAGTCAGTTGATGGCGGGTTCTCTGCGCTTATGCACGCGTTATCATCTGGAGCTGCCGGCGCCAATACTAGTAATCCGCTAGGAGGCGGAGATAGTGACGATGAGCATTCAGATGCGGAAAGCGACGGGGACGACAGCGCGCTTGGGGATTTTCTTCCGGTTCAAGGGCCGAACAACAGCAGTTTTGGCAGTTTCTTTGGCCTCGGGGGTTTCCCACCGGTTCTTGGGTCAAACAACGGCGGTTTCCCCAGCATCTTCGGCAGCGTCCCTTCGGGTTTCGGCGACGACGACTTTACCAAACTTGTAACCAAAGCAACTTACGACGAAGAGAATGCAATGGAGGCATTCCTCACGATTGTATTTGAGTGGGTGGCGAACCGAAAAACAGATGCAGCTGCCAGTGCAAGTGCGGGTGACTGGGACGCCTGGACGAGCAACAAGTCGTACTGTCGGCCATGCCTTGTGAAATTTTTGGAGGAGCATGTGTGGCAGTGGTGGTTAGATGAGCGAGTAAAGGGCGAGTCTTTGAGCTGTTTTCTGGGCCTGTTTATCATTGACCATTTCGTACTTTAGGCGGGTGGACGCCACCCGAGAACTGCTGGTGCGTCACTTCTTTCGGTTGTCTTGGCTCTCTCTCTTTTTACTGTTACATGACCGTTCTCACGAGTGCGGCAGGTATGGTTACAATTGCAAGACGATGGTACACAAGCAAGAACATGCGAAGAATAAAAACGTGAGTCCACGAGCAATCCACCTCATTTAATGCTCGAATTCTCATAACATAACCAGCATCTCTGCGTCCCCATCAAGGGTGATCCCTGAAGATCTAGGAATTGATTTGCTGTTGATTCTTGAAGCACGAGTTGGATGGAGTCAAAATATACATACTACTATGTGCTATTCGCCTCACCAATGGATGAAGTACTTGACACAAACGGTTTATGCGACGTGCTGGGACATGCGACGGAATAAATATTTAATACTGCGACTCTGTCGGTGGCCATCAGTACGTTACGGGCCGGTTCCCACGTTCTGTCCTGGACTCCTTCAGCCTTCACGCAACAACTTTCTGGAGCACCCAAGTTCGCTCAATTTCATGAACTCTCCACCATATCCTCTGACGGACTGACGACTCGCGACTCGTGATGGCCGGGGTGCGGCAATGCCTGCGAGAGTCAAGACTAAAAAAAACTGTTCTACCTGGTACTTCCCGCTCACGACCCCAACCTGCTAGCAGCCCGTATCTGTAGATCCTTGCCGTTCTGCTAAAGCCTTTATATTTACTCACCTACTTTGGCGACCTTCCTCATGTACGCCCCTCAAAAAAACCTTGGCTGGAACGACTACGGATACAGCTTCGCAGAAACTCGGAACTTGGAATCGCGTCATGCGTAGGTGGCCAGAAACTTCGGAGCTCGGTATCCCAGTGCTTCCGCTGCGGAGCGGAGCCAAATCAGTTGGCACCCGCCCTCTATCGCTATCGTCTTCGCCGGAAGCTGTTTATTCTCGGCGATACATCTGAATCGCCTCGTCGCGCACCGTGCAACGGCGAAACACTCTCAATTTCGTTCTGCCGAGGTCTGTGTGGAGCACGGCCCCGAATGTAACTGACGCGTTCTCTGCGAGGTTTTTCTGGTCGTCAAATAAAACGGAGACCTGCGTAACATCTTTTGTTTGTTTCGAAGTGGATGTTCCCTTCGGGTGTCAATATTGTCGGTATATTGAAGGCGCCCCGACACCACCTGCAACGGTTGAGAAACCTCGGCATGGCTAGCCTCGTTCGGTCTTGGATCCTATTTTAGTTAGCGGTATCCGAGGATTATCAGGCTGTTACCCCGAGGTGTGTGCCCTTCGCTGTGCGAGCTATGCTACCTAATCTCTACAGGGCCCGCATTATCATCCCCAACGATATGAAGAGCCTTCGGGGAAAAACTTTTACTTTTTGCCTGCGTCCCATTTTCAACCGAGGGAGTCATCAAAAGGACTCTTTGACACAATTTACTAATCGGGTGTTCGGACTCCCTCGAGTTTGCCCGCTGGTGAACGCTGCGTGCAGCCCACCGCGTCAGTTGGACCAGCCGCTTTTGGATGTGTCCTTGCTATAAATTCAAGATCAATGGTGCAAGTTTCACAGTCGTTCTGCCATGGATTTCGACCGGGTCAATTTCATCTTTCCGCACGACTCTGTCGACGCAGTCAACCCAGATCGTGCTCCAAGTCATGCCCGCGCATTCGCGTATCCGCAATATGTGTGGTACTTCCTCGGCTCGTTTATCGCGATCGTTTCGCTGGTTCGCTTCGTGACGACCTTTGTCTCCTGGTCGCGTTCGAACAGTCGCGTCGTCGTCCACACTTCATCTCCCCGCGGTCATCGATCCTTTCGGCGGATTCCTCTCGCAATCCTGAATGCCGTTCGCAATGCGATATTCCGCACCACCATCTCTTGCGGTAGCTACACACTCAACTTAACGGAATTATTCCTTGGATGCGGATATATGGCCCTTCTTTTAACATGGGCTTTGATTAATAGTTAGTCCTGTTTCAATTTTCGCTGTTCAAAACTGGGGTTCACACTTAATGCAGCTACCAGCATTGAGGGAGTACGTCTTTCTCCGCAATACTACGCAAATCGAACGGGGATTATTGCAGCAACTCAGTTCCCGCTGATGATCGCCCTGGGCATGAAGAACAACATTTTAACGTGTAAGCAGCGAGACATGGTCAGAGTATTTCTCTCATATGCCTCTACATAGTCTTGACCGGAATCAGTTTCGACAAGGTGAGTTATTCGATCCTGATTTATCCAGCACTCATTTGTTCGTTATAGCTGAATATTCTCCATCGCATCGCCGCCAGAGTTCTCTGTGTCATGTTGTGGATTCATGGTGTTGGACATGTAAGCGCCTTCGTTCGCGGGGAGTCACTAAGCTCATCACACAACATCTGCAGATTATAGAGAGGTACATTAGTAGTCATCGAACCACACCTCTTACTCACGATTTTCGTAGCGGCAAGGCAGGGAACCTCGAAGACCTGCAGCAGCCGTGGTTTCAATGCGGAATAACAGCCGTATCTTCGTTGACACTCCTATGTCTTTTTTCTTTCCGCCCATTGCGAAGCCGTGGTTACGAACTATTCCTGGTCGCACATTTCGTGCTTGCTCTGTGTGTGGTTCCTTCTAATGCCTCTACCACGCACCAACTCTCGTTCATAGCATCGTTCTCTGTGGAGCGTATTACCACGCCAACAACAATGGGTATGTTCAAAACCAGTCATATCCGACTCGTTCTCTGTTTCAACATCCCGACAGATTCGGATATTTCCTTTGGCCTTCCCTTATGGTGTGGGGTATCGATCGATTCCTGCGTTTTATCCGCATCTTCTGTGTCAACGGCGGCTTGTCCACGCTGTTCGATACCAAGACGCATGCACTTCGCGCCAAGGTTGAAATAATCTCGCCTCAATTTCTTCGTATTACGGTCAGACGCCCGGACTATTTCCGGTGGTCCCCTGGTCAGCTTGCGTACCTTTCAATCCCGAGCGTCAGCGCAACGCCATGGGAAGCACACCCGTTTACAATCGCCAGCATCGATGGCAATATTCCGCGGGCGGCTAAGGGGCAACGCCTGTCACAGGACTCCTCCTCCGACAAGGCCAATTCAGTTGATTCAACCACAACGACATCGGAAACTCAATCTCCACCCGGCTGCAACAAACTAGTCTTCCTCCTCCGCGTGCACGATGGATTCACTAAGCGTCTTCTCAACGCCGCCGGTTCAGCTTCTCCTCCCAATCAAATGTTCAACGCATATATCGATGGTCCGTATTGTGCTCCGCCGTCTGTCAGAGGATTCGCAAGTGTTGTTTTATTTTGTGGTGTGTTTTCGGTCCATTTTTCAACTACGGCAACTGTTCTAAGCATCCCTTGGAGGCGGGTCCGGAATATCCTTCACTCTTCCACTGCTGCTCGATATTATTACGTGCGCGTCGTCTTTCTCTTAAATGATGATAATAATACCTTTGAAAGGGCCGCGAACATGGGAACCAATCCAACATGCCGAAGAGTAGTCATGATTTGGGCTATCCGAGACGCAGGTTCGAGTCAAATATTCACTAGTTATCCTAACTGATACCGGAGACTTGCAGACCAAATTAAGGCAATCTCAGAGGACCTCCTGCTGGCTCTCGATGGCGTCTCTAATTCTATCGCCATCGATATTCGCATTCACGTCACTGCATCTCTACCGGACGAGAGCGACACGGAAAAATGCGAAAGTAGCTTCAGTACCTTCGACACCAGGCTACTCCCGATCCCAGGTGTCGGCATATTTTCAGGACGCCCGAATTTGAAAGCAATCGTCGATTCAGAGGTTGGAGAAGGCTCTGGCCCAATTTCCGTAAATGGTGAGTTGACCCCAATTAATCTAATTGTCTTGAAGTTTATGCGATGTTGTTTATAGTTTGTGGAACAGCAGGTATGGCTGAGAGTGTGCGTTCAGCACTGCGTGTGATATCGAGTGCGGACATCCTGAACGGGGGGCCCAGCGTGACTTTACACATTGAGGCGTTTGGGATGTAATAGAGTAGTAGTCCACGTATCGGTTGAGAGTGTCAGGCTTGAGTGAGGTTGGCCAATTAGTGAAAATCCTCTCTGCGGTGAACTCTCCGCGACTCGCAGTTCAAGCAATATAGGATTGACAAAATCGCCGAATGAAACACAAAGGATTCGCGCTTGAATCGCACGGTTGGACCGCAACGCGCAAAAGAAAATCGCCCTCAGAGGTTGCTCAGAGGATCACGAATTCGGATACACATAACTTACAACATGTTTAATGATACTCGTTGTTCAGAATCAAGACCACTGTGTTCCAACTTCCATACTCACTACTGCCTGCCCAGTTCCGCAGGCATATCCTCCCCAAAGAGCCCTCCGTACAGGTTATTGATCGCGCGGGTGGCCATGTCGAGACGCGTTTGGAATGTTGCGCTTCCTATGTGTGGAACCATGACGCATCTGCGTAGCCGTCACATACTTGTTCAACGCAGCGACATAAAGGCAGGCAAACGCACTGAGGCTCCTTGACCAACGGATGATCCTCGGTGATGAGCGGCTCACCTTCCACGACGTCGAGGCCTGCGCCCCAGATCCATTTCTCGCGTAACGCGGTAGCGAGCGCGTCAGAGTCGACGACCGAGCCGCGGCTGAGGAGATGCATTGGTCTGGCTTCAAATGCAGAAGGAGATCAAACCTTGTGTTGATGAGCACGCTCATCGGCTTCATTTTGCGCAAGAATGCCGCGTCCACAAGGTGGTACGTCTCCGTCCCGCCGGGCGTCAGCACAAACAAAACGTCGCTTTCACGTGCGAGGCGGTCGGCGTCGACGCGCTCGAGAACCTTGAGTTTGTGCGTGGCCTGCAGAGCCGCGTCGCGCGCGGTGTCGGGGCGCGAGGACGGGCTTCCGGCGTAGAGACAGTGCGTGATGCCGAAGGGGATGAGGCGCGCAAGGGTTGCCTGCGCGATGCGGCCGAACCCGAGGAAGCCTACTGTGCGGGTGGGCGAAGAGGGAGTTGCGCTCAGCTGCGGGCCGCAGAAGGTGAAGGGCGACCAGGCGAATTTGGGCTTGGCCCACTGTCCGGAGTATATTGTTATAGCAGTGTTGAATTTTACGGAGGGACTTACATCGCCGTTCCTGACGAGAGAGTACGCAGCTCCGTCGTTGCGCCCAGCCATGAGGGCAAGCATCACAGAGAGATCTGCGACTGGATCGCGTTTAAAAGGATTTAAGTGCAAAAACATCGGTGAGTACCTACCTGCTTCAGTGAGGACGTCCGGAGTGTATCCGACTCTGATTTTCCGCCGAGCCATGAGTGGGAGGTCGATATGTTCTGCGCAAGTCTACATATATTTTTATTGCACAACGTACATACGCACCATATCCCACAGACATGGTGGAAACTACCCGCAGATTCGGACCAGCTGTTTTGGACTTGATATGACGGAGAGAAAAAGGTGGATGAACGAACGTACCTGCTTCCAAGAGCTCCTCGTTTACCTGGAATATGTCGGTTATTCGCCTTCAGTTTAGTAGATAGGCATACCTTGTCGCCGAGAAGGACGAGAACACCAGCCGCGCCTTTGATGTTTTCAAAATGGCATTGCAGGTATAGCACCGCCGATACTAACCTCGGATGTTGTCAAGTAACCAGGAACGCTCGCAAGAGCGGTCTTCGGGCCACAAGACTACCTGAAATACTTTTTTAAGTCGCTTTGAAATCCCGTCCGAAAATCTCTACCTCGATATCCTTCCGGTCCTGAAGCAAAGGCATCGCGGGGCCAAGATGCCTACAAATCACAACTTTCGGTCGCGCATCACTGAGATGGGATACAATAGAAGTCAGACGCGTGGTTGAAGAGGAGGTCGATGGAGAAGAAATTGACCCAGTCGACATCCTGGGCGTCAGAGCGGGGGAAGAAGTCTGTGAGATGGTGGTTTGCTACGTACGTCCGACATCGGCCCGGACGGCCATGTCGGCGCGGCGCTATTGATCTCATCCCTTCAACCTGGTCTGACTCGTCTGAGACGAACAATAATGCAGCAATAATTTTATTCTAAGTGATACTTTGCCCGCAAGAGATCCAATATCAAATTCTCAACGTCCTTCATACGACCGCTGATCTCGATTTTGTGCCCGTCACGAACATTGAAGAGAAGCACCCGGGGAAGACTCTGCCTCCCTACCTGCATAGCGTAAACGAAACCGTAGATAGCTGCTTGAATTTTATCCTCTAAGGACAAGCCAGCAACCAGCTTTATTTCCCAAAGATTCGTGCCCGCCGGAGATTGGGAAAGGACGTCAACGTAGCCGTTCAGTTTGACGAGAAACTTGCCAAATGCGAGGGGGGTATTTCTTCAACGGCTCCTCGAGACTGATATTCTCCCTAGGCAGGAATTGCGCCGCGAGCCTATCCACTGCTCGCTCCAGGTGCCGTTCGAGCCAGATGCACGGGTCGTTTTCCATCGCGGTTTGGCGCTGCACGAGCCCCGAGCGATCCGCCTGATCCTGGATGGCTTTGCGTGCCAGCTGCTGGAGGGGAGGAAGCGCATCGCCCGCGCGCCGAAACTTCAATCCGGCCATGATCATGATGCCATTCAGGTCGCTGACGTCCTCGGATAGGCCGTTGGCCTTGTCCGTATAGACCCGATCGGGAGGGTTGATGTGGTCCATGTCGGGAAGCGGAGCAACCAATTCGTCGATAGTGAGGTATTTATTGACGAGATGATGTAGCAGCGAGTCGTCACAATCTCCGGGGATGTGGAGACGGCAAGCTCGCCTGGGATCAACGGGCAATATGGATCCTCGAGGGGTGGATCTGGAACATTATCAGGGACCCGTTTGTAATCTGCCCACTTCTTGAGGCGAGGCCAGTCAATGAATGGGAGGACCGAGTACTTGGTCCAGTGGACAACAACAAGTTGCTGCGAGGCGCGGGTAAGTGCATGCAGCATCGTGTTAGGACATCTGTCTCTTGGGAGTTCACGGCCAAACGTGATAAAATACCCAGCTTCGGTTCCGAACACGAAAACTAGCGGTCGATTACAGCCCTGGAACTGCTGATAGGTCCCAACGAAGACTTTTCCGTTCGAGTCGGCGAGGCGCAATGCCTTCTTGGGTTTGGACTGAGTGATGGGCACACCGAGCTTGGTGAGCCGATTGAGAAGGAGCGGCAGGGGTGAGTCTGGTTTGTATTTTACAGACGGCGTCAATATGGCCGTGTTCTGCGCTCCAAATCTGTTGATGAGCCCGAGGACGAATACGGAGAGACTCAGGATATCATCCTGCTCAGCATGGACGAATTGGGGTTTCAGTCCTTGCGGGCCCCACGCGCTGCGCCCGATGGTCGTCCCCTGATATGAACCGGCGAGCTGGGACTCCTCGTCGTGCAGGTATACCTCGTTAATGAAGCGAGCGTGTTCGTGTGAGACGAAGCTGGATTTTAGGCGCATAGTTTTCCATCCTGCCGGTGAACCGCCGGGCGGGAGGGCCGGTAATGCTGCTGGGAAGGGACATTGACCCTCGCTCGTCGCCGACGACGAAGAGTGATGGGCGGTGATTTCCGAGCTCGTCATAAATCACCCCTAGAATGGTGTGCATTTGCGGGGTCGCATCGCAAAAACCGTCGACGATGATGATGCTGTATCCGGGCAGTTTCTTGTTCGTCTTTTGTAAGGAGGGCAACACTTGATGTTCCAACGTCCACAACGTGTGGACCTCTATTTTGGCGGCGGCGCGACCAAGTCGTTCTTGTGTGACTTCTGTCAAACACCGACGGGCGGTGATGAAGAGTGCGGGGGCATCGGTATTTGCGCACGCGATCGCGACGAGCTCTGTCACTATGGTCTTCCCGGTGCCGGGCGAGCCAACCAAACAAATGTTGACGGTTCCGGCAGCGGATATAACCGCCCTCTGGTCGGGTGTGAGGGCAATTTTGTGCTGCTCAAGATACCGAACACGTTTGGCCTGTGGCTCATTTTGGTCGCGAGAAGGTGAGCGGCGCCGCTTGGACGAGTCAAAAGGCACAGTATTCTATCGCAGAAAATGAATTGACATCCAAATAACGGAAGGAAGATCTCGTACCGATTGAGAAGTACCTTCTTCGGTCGATGGCGTGGGCCGAGAAGAAGGTCTAAGGCAACCTGAGGTCTCTGCCGTTCTTTCAGTGTCGATGGGCGAAAGCAGATTCCAATATTCCTGAGACGACCCCGTAGATCGGGACCTTGTGGGCTGCGAGGACTGTGAGGAAGCGCCGCTAAATTGAGAGATCCTCCCGGAGGAGCGAGGTCCCGCCGTTTTGGAGAGAGGAAGCGCGAGGTCCGCGCAGGGGTCCGCATTTGTAAGGGAAGCGAAAGGTATGCGGGAGCGGCTCTCATGACACTGAACGCCATGAGCTTGAAGTATAGCAAAAGATGAGATGGAACGAGTACGCACCTGTGATGCTACGCAAGATGCTACGTCGACGTCGACGTCCCAGGGGATGGGTTTATTAGGCTATGGTCACAGTTGGAATTGCGTAGGTACAAAAGGCTGCTGGTACCTACTTGGTGCTACCAGGTTCTTGGACGCCGTCGCGATTCGAAGGAGTTTGAGAGTCGGCAGCCGTAGTCCTGGTTTGGCTGGGGCGCTGGAACCCGAGGGGACATTCGAGTTCATCGTGCCATTTCTCACGCCATGCGCTATAGGTACCCTCAGGGATGTTCATGAGCTCGACGCGACCGCGTAGTGGAAGTCACGATGGCGTGCTTGTGGCCGTAGTGTGGCTGTACGTCGGCAGCCGGCCGCAAAAAAAAGTCTTTTCATCTGGGTGCATCCTCCACTCACACAGAACCAATTGGGGGAAAGGTAGTATTGGGAAGGTAGCGCGACGTCGGATACAGTCCGCAAGAGGATACACGACGGAGTGATATGGCATATGGTAGATGAGGGGATAGAAAATTTACAACGTAGATGTACACGAAAGACGGATGGAAGATATACAGTGAATAGATCCAAGAACCCGGGAATGTAGATGTACAAAGAAGGTATGTGCATGAAAGATACAGTGAGTTGGGATGTATGTACAGACGAAGGAGGTGTGGGGACATGCAGGCGAAAGGACGGGATGTAAATCCAATGGGGGACACGTCGACTGGATGCCAAGAAAGCAGAATGGATGTACGGCGACCGGCTCGAAGGGAGTTACGGGCAGATCACATCGAGAACACGCAGCCACCACCTCATGCATTCACAGTGCAGAAGACGCCGCACACGCAGACACGCGTACGTCCGCTGTTCGGCTGGATGAGGAACGAATGGGTGTGCGCCGCGCGCGTTCTGGTCTTGGACGCAGGCGTAGGCGAGACCGCCCGGGTACGAGTGCGAGTGCGATTGCGCGGCGCTTCGGGCGCCGGCTCGACCACACGCGTCTGTGCGCGCGTGCGCGGGCGCGTGATCGTGACGTTCGCGTCGGCACGCAGGGGCTCGGGAGACGCCACGAGCCGCCGATTGCCTTGGCCACGGGTCGGAGGTCTGGCGGTGACGTCGAAGAAGGGCGAGGTCGGAGATGGCAGTGCGCGTGCGCGGGGACGCGTCCGGGATTCGGGTTCGATGTCGACCAAAGTGTCATCAGAATTCTCGCGCGCGATCCTGCGTGGCGTCGTGTCGATGCGGAGCCTGGTAGTGAGAGGGACGAGGTCCTCCAGGGCCGTGTCGTAGGCGCTCTCCTTGCCAATAAACTCGAATTCATCGCTTTCGGGATCCGTGTTGTTGTCGTCGACCTCAAAGTCGGATTCCACTGCGATGATGGCGAGCGGGACAGGAATCGAGGCCGGGGGAGGCGAAGGTCGGGCCATGGACACGGGGGTAGGAGGCAGATGCGGAGATGGCTTCGCTCTCGGTGGCGTTGTCGGAGGTGCCCGGGGTGTCCCGAGGAGCGACGTTGAGCGAGCTCCGACGGAGATAGGAACTAGCCCGCATTGCGCTGCAAGGGCGATTAGTTGATGGAAAGTAGCGAGCCCGACACTTACAGGCTTTGATGTAATTGAGCCACCGCGCACCGAGCCACGCGAAGGACTGTTTGCCGTGCTTGTACCCAGTGAAGTACCTCGAGGAGGTTCAGTGCTCCTATCCTGAAAGAGAAAGTCGACAACATACCAGACCGAGGCTTTGAGAAGGTACTTCGAAGTGTCCTCCAGGATGTTTTGCACAGCTTCACTAGAGTGAGACGAAACAAGTGAGAATCTAGAAAGAAAGACGTACGCGGGAAGTGCTCCGTGATCATGTCCGCCTTCATCAAGTCGGCCCGCTTTTCGTCCTCCTGCAGGCCCTGGAGTTCTACGAGGACATAAGAAACCGCGCCGCACGCAGGACTCAGGAGAGAGTACTTACTCGCTTCTTTATCGGCCTCGATGGCGATCTGAAGAGACCGATTATACACAGGCATGATGCGCTCGGCCTCCTTGACCATAGCCTCCCATTTTGCCTCCGATGTGTCCTTGCGCAACACGAGCTGTTCATCCGGCGTAAAGTCCATCACCGGCGTGGACGGCGCCTGTGGCACGAGGGCCGTCAGAGTGTTGAGCGGGTTGGTCCAGTCCCGAGCGCTTGGGAGGCGGCTGATCTGAGTCTTCAGTCGATCGAAATTATTGCGCAGGATCGCCAGGTTTCCGCCAGTTTTCACGATGTCCTGGGCACAAAATATGAGCACGAGCACGTTTGGCAAGATGACGCGGGGCCCACCAAAACCTCCTCGATCATGGGCACGAGCTTCATACACAAAGGATGGTCCGCGAGCGCAGGGGTAGTACCGACCAGCGCTATCCATTCGTTGGAAAGGGATCCCAGAAGAAAATTGCACCGGAGGCGGACGAAGGTCTGAATAGCGTCCCCGCGCATGTCCTTGTTCCTCGAGGACGAACGAGACATGGTCGGCGTGCGACCACCGATTGCGATCGTCTTGCTGCGGGTGACGGGCTTGGGAGCGACGGTGGGAAGCGCGCGGGGTTCCGGGATGAGCGCCGGATTGAAGATTGTGAAGAATAGATCGCCGTCGAGGTCCCTTTCGAAAGTGAGTACACGATAAAGCCATGATGTTATGCGCTCACCCGCCGCCCATACGATCCGTTTCGCTGTGAGAACCAGAAGCCGCGAAAACTTTCGGAGCATGAATTCGCGGTAGTAAATGCGCAGACGAAGCTCTCACCGATGCAGTTCGTGAGGTGCTTGAGCTCGGGCCGGTTCACCGCCTCGAGGACTCGGATACCTGAGACAACGAATTGAAGACGCGGGAAGAGGTAGGAAGCTATGACATACCATTGGGATCATATGCCGGATTCCTCATCGTCGCGACGGGACCGACCTGCGGCCCACCCTTTGTGGGCAGGTTGATGTAGACTTCTCCTTCCTTGAGGACGTCGCAGTGGTCCACGACACCGAGAAGATAGCCAGAGCCCTGTGGATTGTGAGACTTGGTGTGGCTCGATAGATATGATTATTACCTTGAGACTGATATTGAGCTTCTTACGAAGCGAGTCGCGAGCCGTGGTTTGGAAGCGGCGCAGCTGACTGGCCAGGTACGGTTCGTTCATGTCATGCCCGGCGAGGAGCATTTCATAGACTTCGCGTAGAGCATTAGTGAATTGATCGCGTTAAGAGTCCAACGACTTACGCTCCTGGTAGAAACCATCAGCCTCGGCGTCGATCTCCCCCTCGACGCAGTCAAGCGCCTTCCCGCGATCAGTCGTTATCTTGTCAATCTCGTCGAGCTGCATCTGGAGTAGCTCCTCGAAAACCTGGAGACCAGCTCAGATGTTGTCCAACGCGGGAAAATAAGAAGTTACAGAGAGGGGGATGCCCAGGGTGAGAAGGAGGACGATGAATTGCTTATTGAGACGTCCAGATTTCGGCGCCTTCGACACACTTTGGATCTCTAGAATATGCGGGCCGCCATTATACTTCACCATAGACCGCCGGTACGCGATCTTTTTACCGAGGCAGCCACATATTCTGTCGAATAGATCGTCGGGACAGCGTGTGAGGGTCCCCTTGATACCGCCAAGGCGCATCTGGAATACTAATAATGACGTTAAGCACGGTCATGACTCAAATGGTCAAACGAGTCCCTACCGGCAGTGTCGAACGGCAGGCCCAGTTTTACCGACACATCGCGCGCGTAAGAGTCGCGTATGAGCCCGCAGCCGTCGCTCGTGAGGGAACCGTCGTCCGCCGTGAGGTCGGGCAATAAATGCCGCTCCTCTGGCTCAATCTAATGCCCTTTAAGACCTTGTGCGGCAAATAAGAAAGAACACATACCTCCTCTGTTGCAACGGTGGACGAGAAAGAGAGCCCTAACCTGGCCGCGTATTTGCCATATCCAAACGTTTCGTAAACGGCCTTGAGATCGTTGCCAAAATGGTCTTTGAGTTCCTCAACCGTGAAATCCGCGCCTTCACGAAAGAAAAGGACGTGGCCGGACTTGAGGTTGTTCTCGGTGTATCCGAGGAACACGTACCTAGGAATTTGTGAGGAGATGAAAGCGTCGATCAAGTTCATACGTACTCGCCGCCATCATAAGCGATAAATTTGCCCGCCTCGGTAATGTCGTCCAGCCACGCGGCCAAGAACCGATCTTTGGAATTCTTGGTGAACGCAACGGTCATGAACCGTCTGGAGTCCCCAACAAGACGAGTGGCCCGCGACTCGTGGACGGCGTATTCGGAGTCGGAGACGACTCGTTCGTTCTCGGTGCTCAAATCGAGTAGCAATCGGATAAACTGGACGCGTTTCTTTGGCAGGCCGTTTTTGTTGTACATTTTTTCGGAATTATGAAACGAGGTAGCGCGGTGAGGTCGATAAGGGTCGGTGGGAGAGGAAGACCAAAGAAGACGGCGGAGAAGCGAGTCGGAAATGAACGTGTCACGTCGCACGTGATAGTGTCACGCGCTTTGTGACGGACCGGGGAAGCGAAAAATCCTCTAATTTCACCAGCCTCGGGCGGTAGAGTTTCAAGAGAGGAGTTTCAGGTAGCCCTGGCTATATGTAATTGCATCTTGTTTTCTCTCGCATTGATTGCACTGAGATTCGTAATTGTAGCTGAGTGCGAGTTTGCGAATTGATTTGCGCTGCTGCAGGAACGCGTTGATCGCGAACTTGGGGGATGAGTTCGAGCTTGAATCCGTTCGGGCAATTTGGCTGGATTTTGAAGCGGTCGACTGGGTAGTATTCTGGGAAAGGGATTGGATTCGGGAGATGGTATAGTAATCATGAATAATCTTTTTATGGCAAATACGATGGGTGAGACTCGGAAATACTTTGGAGGCTCCAAAGTTTGGAGGAGTCAGTCGGAGGGAAGTCTTCGTGGGGACTCGACGGCTCCTTGTGAGTACAATCGTCACCATATTGCTCTCCGAGCGGGAATTACCGGTAACAAGACTGGGACCGGTTCACTCTTCTGAATCCTAGTAGTTCGTGCGGCGGTAAGTACAGAACAACCCTTTAGCGAGGTGGTAACGCACATTTCGCAGCTGAACCTTCCTATGACCTAAACCTGGGGCAGGAATACGAACATGAAAAGGCATGAGAAGCCGAGCAGAGAGGTTGGCAATGAGTGTTTTCAAGTTACGTAGAACGGCTAGTAGGGTTGTTTATTGCTTGTATCTTTGCATTCCGTCGTCTGCAGGTCTTCACGATTCGTCGTGTGAGTGTCCGTGTGAGTCTTCAGGATATCGCATCCTTGGTGAACCACACTAGAACTAGCGCGTTGATGCGGGAGCGACCAACGGAGTGAAGTGGGCAAATTTGAACAAGCTCAAGATGTGTCAAGATGGGTCCCACTCTAACTAGTGGAAGTTGGGAAATCGTTGTGGGCGCAGAGGAGAAGAAGGCATCGGGAATTTGGTCCGGTTCCCGCCATCTGATAAAAGTATTGATGATGAGAGATTTTGAACAAGTCCTGGGAAGTCCAACTGACAGTCTCAAAAATCTTGAGGAAACTCCGTGGGTGGTCTCAGAGGAATTCCGTCGGAGAGTTCGCATCTGTATAATATATACTGCGCGTAAAACGATTGTCGTGTAGAAAAATTGATCCGCCAATCCCCGACACCAACTTCAATATCCTCATTTGGAAATCAAGTACAAGGAGTGCGCTGGGAGGCTGCCACCAAGCAAGTTTTACTGATGCGCGACCATGATCTTTTTCCTGCGTTTCCTTTCCATAATTGTCTACACTCGATGTGAAACCTGAAGCTTCAGTCGTGACTCGCGCCGAGTCTTGACCGAGTCGGTTCATCAGAAGTGTATAATAAGTACTCAAACCGCCCCCGAGTTAATTAATTTGGGCTGTAAAAAGATCCCTCATATGCCTGATTGCAAAACACAACAAATGACTGCCTTCCTAATATGCTGACTCAGTTCAGCCGGACGTACTTAGCTCGGTATGGGCCAGCATACTACAATAAGTCAGTCTAGGGTAGACGTAGCTCCGTATGAGTCTGTTCAGGTCGCCTAGTCTAGGTCAGTTCAAGTGCCTACCACTTTATCTCAGTCGAGTTTGTCCCCGGTTTTCAATTTTGGTTTAAGAAATTGGTTCATTAAGCAAGTTGGGTGAGACTACGCTGGCCTACAATGACCTACCCTCACCTGAGCTACGATATACCCAGTCATACAGATCTACACAGACCTAAGCAGTTTTGGCTCGGTTTTTGCAGACGTGAGGGCTGATCAAACCCAGATGCCGAGTTGCCGAGGAATCCAAGTTCCCACAGTTCAAAACTTGGTTCAAAACCAAGCAATCGGCACGATTTTTTTCCTCAGCATGTTCTGCAGTAATAAGGCGTCATAAACGAAGGTAAGTGACGCTTCAACAAAATTCCTATCTTGCAGCTTGCTTGAAAGAGATGCACTGTTAACCGTCCTCTGATCAACGATATATTCAGGCAGCGTTCTAATTAGTGAGCTTCCAAATTTGGTTTTAGAATTTGGTTTTGCCATTCATACGAAGCCCGAGTATACAGTACGATCTGATAGATACATTCAAGAACCACCGTGGACTCCGCGGAAAAGAAAACACTTTTATGCACCCGTGCGACGTGCAGAGCTCTTGCACATTTCACAGACAACGACTCAGGCAAAGGCAGCACCGATGACAAAGCTGACATCGTCGTTGTACGACGCGGTGGCATCAAACGTATCCACGCCGCCGTTGCTCGCAACGAAGAGGACGTCGTTGAAGTGTCGGAAGGAGCGCGTAGGGTAGCCCCACGCGCGGAGCGAGTTGCCCTGCCCGTTGAGGCCCGCTTTCGGGCAGAACGTCGCATCCTCTGCGAACTGCTTCGTTCCATCGTTGGCATTCACGAGCAGCGCAAAGCTGGAGTGCCGGATGAAGCTGTTCGCCGTGTCGCGCGACTCAAACGAGACGCATCCGCTGTTCCCGAGACCCGTGACGACCGTCCAGCTCGCGGATTGCTTCACGGCGGTTGTGTTGCTCGAGGTCACCACCTGCGTGTTGACCTGCGTGCCCGTGTGCGCGATGAAGCGGGTGTTGAAGCCCGGCGTCGTCACGCGCAGCGAGATGGCGGAGCCCACGGTGACAGCGGGCCCGCTGACGAGCGAGGTGGTTGCGTACTTGGCCGCGACGACGTTGGCCTGAACCGAGTTCTCGGTTGCGTCGGTAGGGTAGCCGGACGTCATTATACCCTCGTAGAACGTGCCTTGAGCACTATTGCTGTTGTCGCCGCCGATGCCGAGGATGATCGCGCCCTCCTTGTGCATGGGGTTGTAACCGGCCACGTTGGGGCGCGCGCCGCTGTAGAAAGTCGACAGGGCGCCGGAGGCAGCGTTTGCACCACGAATAGCCCACGTCCCTGGCTCGCCCTTCACGACAGCCGTAATGAAGCGGGAGGTTTGTGTTGGGTCGGCAGAGTTGAGGCCCGTGGTGCCTCCAGAGAACAGACCGTTCTCGAGGTCAGCCATGATCCAGGGACCGTTGCCAGAGCCCGTGCCCCAGGTTGTTTCGGTCCCGAAGTAGATGGCCTCCATGTGCCCGTTGCCAGTATCGTGCGCCGAGGTCTCCGCATTACCATAGTCGAAACAGCAGCCGTTATTGAAATGTGTGCCGTCGAGGACTGCGTACATTCCCTGTGCGGCGTCGCCCTTGAAGATGATCGTCGCTGTCAGCACACCAAGGTATGACTTGAGAGGTAAAAACACTAACGGTAGCGATGCCATTAGTGGCGTCGTTGCGGTAGCCAGTGCCGGGCGAGACGAAGACACCGTACGCCTTCTGTCCGTTCAGTGTGACCGGCGCGCCATCCGCGGCGGCGAGGTTGTCGAAACCACCGACGTCAGGACCGTTGAAGCCGCCAGGCGGGGCCTGCGTGAGGTGGTTGCTGCGGCCGGTCTGGTCGAAGATGGTGGTGATCAGGCAGGTGGTACTGGCGCAGAAAAGGTCTTGTGCGGCAGCATTAGCGACACCGCCCGCAGACAGCGGCGCAACGTTGAGCGTGGCACCATCGGAGCCGCGTTTCACCTGGTAAAGAGAGCCAGTGAAGGCGCTGAACAGCGCGCGAGTGGTGCTGTGCGCCGCGACGCAGGGCGTGCCGCCGGAGGCGTAGAGGTCGCAGGGTCCAGCGGCGACGAGCTGAGCAACAAGAACGAATGCGAGGAGTGAGGAGAATTGGAACATCTCTGGTCACTTTCCGTGAGTGGCATGCGCAATTTTAACCTGTTTATGAAGAGTCCCCACCCCTCCCCGGGGAATCGTCACGCGGTCTTGGATGAGCGTAGGGGTTAATTCGGGTGGGAAGTTAAGGTGGGAAGTGGAAGGAAATCGTTGGAGGGCGACGTGACTGGTCAACCGACGGCCCGAGGACGGGTTGTCCTAAACCACAAGTTGAATATTGGGACGCGTTAAATCAACACCTGGACAGTCACCCCGCACATCGGGTGATGCAGTCATGGTAGTGCGAGGAATGCGTCCGAGCGCGTGAGTCCATCGGGGAAAACCCGGAAACACTTCTATTTTGTAGAGCGGTCCGCGGTGGTCTATTAATACCATCTGAAGGCGCGTTGTGGTTGTATAAAAGCTAGCGGCTGGAAATCAGGATCCCAGACCTCCGCAGAAGCCTGAGAAGAAGTTGAGAGGAAGAGATAAATCCGGCTCAACAACATATGGCGTTGCATAGCCACCTGTCAAACTTGGCATCAATTTCCCACCGTCTCTCTCCTTGTGAGGGCCTTTACCTGTATAAATGTATTGCTCTTATGTCTAATCTCACTGGGTTTTGACCGCACCTCCCTGCCACTACTTTTACTCCCTAACTGGGATTTGTTTGTGCGAGCATTGAATTCGAAGCAACGAATCAACCTCGGCCGCCGCCGGGCCAAAGTTCAATCCGGACCGCAGCGGCCAGCGGCAAAGTTTCTTAGGTCCGGTGCTCATCCAAAGTAACGCGGTCCACCGCACCTCCGAGATTTTGGGTCCTTTCCAGGTTTTCTTTTAGCCTCGGTCATGGTCCAGATTTACCTTGTGTTTTCCGAGAAAATTCCCACGGTTCGAATTACCATCATTCTTGTATTTTCCCCGAGGTTGCCAATGCTTTTAGCAAGCCCCTCCTGCTGCTTATATACGCCCCATGGCGTCAATCCGAGGTGGGTTCCATTCTTTACTGAAGATTCAAACAGCACTTGGACTACTTTCGAATGCGATCATGGAAAGCAACGAGTCAACATCTTATAATTAGGTTGAAGAATAACTATATGTGCTCAAGAGAAATAGACAAATCCCTCTCGTGTATCATGCGTCATCGAGCAGATAATACAATCAATGAAGCACGATTCAGAACGAAAAAAGCAAGCTGGTATATCGCCTAAATAAAGATCTTCTGGAAGTACTGCTTAACACCCTCAGTGTCATAAACTACGGCACATACGACTCCCCTGCGTTCGGCAACGTGAATGATTCGCTGCCCGCAGGAATTCGTGCTGACGCACATCCTCTTTTTCGCGCTAGGCTCAACTTTCGGCGAAACCTACTTAAGGTCCTGGATAACTCTGGGACCGTTGGACCGCACATGGCTCCTTGTTCCTGGGCGGCCTGCAATGCAAGATCATACGGGGTTCTTGATTTCTTCAGCTCACCATGTCCACAGTCTTCAACGAACGACCAAGATGGCTCAACATTGACTCAACAGGCGCGCAAGGACGTGTCACTGTTGACTAGTTGAACATTTTTTGAAATCAGCTCATGAAGCCCAGGCATTCGATAATCTGGGTTTTGTATCATTCTCACAAGTACAAAAGCACACACGGTCCACAGGACATACCATATATATTTCTTCTGCAATGTAATTGACACCATGAATCGGTTACCCTCGGGCGAGTTAGCATTATCTTCCCTGAAATAAGTCGTCATTCCAGGCGACCGAGTTGATGCGAGCAGAGAAACGAGTGGAACAGGCGACATGCCAGACAGACCCGAGAGGAGGTGCTTGGCCGTTAAGCTGGTATGTACTTGAGGCGAGTCTGTCCACTGAGAAAACGCGAGTAGGACTTACACCTCAAGAGGCGGGTGTTGGTCTGCCAATGAGAAATGCAAATAATACATCGATTCATTTATGCTCATAGACGTGAACGAGATGCATCAGGCGTCTCCGCACCAACGATCGGAATCGTTCCCATGGGTTTACCACATTACCCCCCACGCGCCTATCGTATATGTGGATGTTGATTTCTGCCAGACTCCGCAGACCGGATAGGGCATTGGCTATGTGCAACCAGTCTGCCTCAGGGTGCGGACCAGCCTGGCGGCGGATGTGCAGAGTGATCTTTCGCAGACGGTTGAGTTGTCCGAAGCTCCGAATGAGCGGCGCGAAGGAGCTGCTATCCCATGCGTCCAAGCAGATATGCTGCAGCTTGCTGTCACCGGAGAATGTCTCAGGGACGAATAGCTGATGGAAATATGCCTCTGTGTGTATTATTCAAGACTATCTCTCGCGGTAAACAAAGGCGACGGACCAGTAGAATATTTGATATCCACCTCGTCGAGAGATGCTGCATTGGCGGCGACTATACTATGAGCAGCCGAGAAGTGCAGGCGCAGAGAGCGCAGATGTGTGATGTCGACGACTGCGAAGGAATCTATCATAGACTCTATCACTTTGTCGTCCGAGATTTTAAAGAGGTCCAAAGAGTCGAGGGAGATGGAGCGGCCGCCGGAAAAAAGCGTCGCATCTCTGTTTTCGAATAAACAGCTGTGCAGCGAGAGCTTTTTCAGGCCTGTGCTGCCACGCAGAAGGGATTCCAGCTCCACAACGTCGGAGAAGATGAGATGTCCGAGCTCGATGTGGCGAACGCTTGGAAGGCTGAAAGCAAGGGCACAGGAAGCACCGAACGTCGGGAAATGGCGTAAATGCTGGGGGTCAATGCTGAGCTCGCGGCCGTTCAAGATGATGCACTCCAGATGCAATAGCAAAGTTAAGATCCCGTTGATCGGGTGGTCTTCGCAAAGCTGGTATGTGGCCTCCAACGTCCGCACGAAAACGCCAATGTGCGGGGAGGCTGTCAGAAGGTCGAGGAAGGGCATATAGTTGTATCCGAGCCGTACGGTGAAAAATATTTTCCGCTGGCTGGGCTCTGCAAAGGCACGAGACACGAGCGCGCAGGACCTAAGCGTGGACTGGACCTCTGGGCTGTTCTGTGATAGAACGGAGTCGTGTTTGTCAGGATCCGTCAGGACGAGTGTGTCCAGAATAGAGTCGATAAGTTCTTGAGGGAGTCGCATTCTATGGTGGTCAAGTTGAGCGTCAAGATGCCAAGCTTGGCGTTGTTTGCATCGCACGTCGTTGGCCACCATAACTCCATTTGGTATTCACTCGATTTTTTCATCTCCTTTAAAGGTTGCGCACGGTCTCGATGAAGGGCCGCACCATCGCTTGCGTTTGACTTGCGCTTGAATTTTCCGATCTTCTCCTCGCAACAAAAGAAGGGTTTGAGGCCGCAAATTCATCGGTTGCCAGTGGGAGGTACAAAACGAAAAAGAATAAAGAAATTCGATGGAACACTAACGAGGACAAGACACAGCAATACGAATGAACACTTCGGCGAATAGAGGACCCCTCATCAGCCCCACTGACTCCGCTCCCTTTCTCGATGACCACCGAGGCTACTACCGCCGTACGGCTGGAAGCGCTTATCCCTATCCCGTTCCCGCTCTCTCTCCTTGTCCTTCGGACGCGGTTTATGGGCGGCGGTGGATGATGTACTCGCGCCACTGGAACCGGAGGCGCCGGTGAACGCAATTTGACTCCTCTTCCCCGCGGCCTGGCCCGCAGACTGCTGCTCGGCGCGCGTTTTTTGTTTTTCGGCTTTGATTGACGAGTGGGTGCCGCATGGAGGTTCGTCGTGTGGGTGGAGAGGATGAAGCCGATTGCATGCGTGTAAGGGTGGCATCATCGCGGCGGTGCAGAGAAACGAGTGAAGGCGCGGGGGGCGGGTGCGTGAACAACGCGCTGCTTCGACGGAGGCACAAACGCGGACGTACCGAGGGCATCGGCATACCAGGCGGGATCCACATCAGCGGGGTCCCACAGGGCTGGCGGAAAGTTGGTGGTGCGCTCGTCGACATCGACAAATTCGACGAGCTTGGTGTATAGATGCGGGTTGCGGAACGCCCGACTGCCCATGAGGGAGTCATTGAAGTGCTTGGCGGGGGTGGCGGTTTTAAGGGCGTGAAATTGAGCTAGCTTTGTCTGGTGGGTACATGGAAATGAGCAGAGCGTCATAGCAGTGGCATAGTAGATGCTCACTTGGATTGCAGGGTCGCAGGGCTCCGTGGACGCAGATGGAATGCCCCAGTCCTCGGTGCCAGGTATGGGCGGCGGACGCAAGAGGGTGCGAATGCGAGTGAGCTCGTCCTCGGGATCGACGTGGCTCGACGACGCGACGGCATTTGTGTGGCTGATGTCAGCCCTGACGCCTCGGACCTCTTCGAAGATGGTGCATCTAAAATCTCGTCCGCGATGACGGCGCGCGGGTGGCTCTTGAGCTGGGCTGCAGGCCGTCGGATGATTATTTGGGACTTGGCCAGCTTTCGCGCTGCATCACAGAGGTAAATCGTCATTTTTTTAATCAAAAAAGGGGACAGCACACTCTGAGGAAACGTTCAGGCTCGGCTTCGATTTGATATCCTATCCCAGACGGAAAGCAAGCCAGCAAAGAGGGAAACAGGCAGCAAGGAGGACGAAGAAGTTCCTCACATTTGCGTGGCCATTTGACTTGGACGGCGAGGGCGCCTTTTCCTCGCTGTCACTGGCTGAGTCGTCGTCGTATGCCACTAAGCCTAAGAGGCACAATATGAGCTCGCCGCTGGCCGCAGCGAGCAGCTCTGGGTGCTCACCTTGTAACATGGTGGAAGACAGAGATGAGACCGAAACTCGGAATCACCCGTAGAGATCACGTGATGCCGGAAACAGGCGGCCGCTGCAGGTTGAACTCTGAACCGCGAGTACAACTGTATCATTACTGACCATTGCTTGTTTTATGCTTCCTCCTTATCCCTTTCCCTCAATCGTGTACCCACAATTTCGTCCGGACATAGAGTAAATCAATTGAACCAATTTTACTGAGGTCATTTTCAAATTTCAAATTTCTCTACCAGGAAGGAAGGAAGGAAGGAAGGAAGTGGTATAACTGCAGAGGTCCCAATCAGGAACAAGCAGGCTCTGTACCGACGTACATCGCGTCCTAGTGTACGCTACAGATATCTACTGCCTCAACGCTGTGATAGCCTACCTACCTCCGAATGGAAGTTATAGACGTCTCACGTAAAAGCTGGGTAGAAAGGGCTTGGGTTGAGGGTCTAACCATGGATCTTCGTCAACATTTACGATGTGTTTCCAGCGCCCGAGTGCCGCTATCAGGCGTGTTGAGAGCGGATAAACATTTGACCGGTTTCCGTGGATAGAA
>JARKIB010000667.1:0-43170 GCA_029378385.1 Mycena metata
CCAGCGTCGGCTCGGGTCTGGTGGGTTTTCATACATCACATTTGGTTACATGCAACTTGCAAGAAGTTCAAAAGGCTTCGCGAGCTGCCTCGTCAGGAAAACAGACAGTTGAAAGTTGAAGGGCCGTATCAAAGATTGGAGGTTTGAGGGATCGTTCGCGACCGGGGTCAATAGGTTCTTGAGGGGATTGTGATCGCTTGAGACGGAGTAATGTTCGCCCTTCAAACTTCCAGTCTAGGAACGAGCCGGGAATGTGAAAGACTGGTGTGGGCGTTGCATTCAGGTCCAAGGTCCGTCGGATCATCCCGATAGTGATCCTTTGGCAGCGCCACTGCTGTCGAGCGTTACCCCATTCTTGAACTTCGTCCGGAAATCGACGGGTTGAAATTGGCTAGAATTTCGAACGTTGAGCTTTTGGGTGCAGGCGGGAGTTAATTTGTGACGTGGTGGGCTGAAGGCTTTTCCCAGTTCAGCGTTTCCGAAAGCTGATTTCAACTTGCAGGCGAGCCTTTGGTTGCTTTCTTTCACGACGGTCGAGTTCACTTCATTGTCCATCTGGAAGGAGTCTCGTCCAGTCCCTCATCCATATGCACGCGTAAAACGACGCGTCTGGCGGTTTTCACATCTCTTATATGGGAACTCAAACTGCGTTTCGCCACAAGTTGCATTCGAGACAAATCGTACGAACCTGTGGTGTCTTGCTCCTTGACAGTCAAATTTGCAAGCATTCCGCGGGATAGCCCAGGACCTGAGCCTTAAGTAACAGTACTGCATCTGCGGGGTAGAGAATAAGACCAAATTGATTGTACCAAATACACACGTTCAATAATAAACGCTCCCGAGCCCCTTTTATACGGCGTATGGCGAGGGAAACTCACACAGCACCGTCGCTGCGCAGCCCACCATCTTTCTCTGAAGAGGTCACAATTTTCTTGAGTTCCCCGGTCGACCCAGAGCCCTAAAGAAATTAAAGGTCAATCCTTGAGCGATTAAGATAGCGTAGGAGTGGGACCTGGGATAAATACGCCGCCGTTGTTCCCAAACTCGAAGCATCAGGTGCGTGCTGCACAAAATGAATCGACTCCATCACAGAACTGACGTTGTGGTTTCGATCGCCGCTTAAATCACGTAAATCCATGCTTTGGTTGGTATTGGTGAGGAACCTCCTGGCGTTCAGATTGACGAGGAGGGTGCTGAGATACAGAGAGCATATCGGTAGCTCGAATATGCAGAACGTGAAGTCGATCGGGAACGCCAGGATCTTTGACGACTTGAAATTAATGAACAATACAATGGTCGAAGGCCGGGCACTGACGGATATGAAATCTAACACCGCTAATATAGCGGTCCAGGCACCGCTGTTGATTGACAATACCAGGAGGCGGAAGACGAGTTTTTTTGTGCTAGAGAACAAATATTGAGTTTCGTTCAAGCACCGGGGGACCGACATACGTTGTGAACTGAGCCTCGGGTTTCAAGAGCAGATAAAGCATGGAAGCTGTGATGATAATATCCGACGCCGCACCGGCTGCTCGGAGCGATATCGCCACCGCCTGCCCGCACAGTCAGTTTGATTTCGGTAGCACGAACAATATGTACTCACGGTGAGCTGTTGCGTTTGCCTTCCCGCAGAGACGGCAGCATGGCCCAAACTGCAAGTGATAAATGAACCTTCGGTGCCTGAAAGATCTATACCGGACTCACGCAAGGAAGTTGTACGCTGGGGATATGAATCGCGTTAACAGCGGATCTCGGATTGGTACCAGAACTCACGCCCAAGGCCAACTAAAAGTACCGCGGTGAGCGCAGACGACACCAGGTAAAATGGCTGACTTACTGATTTGCCACCCAATTAAAGGGATCTGTGCCTTGCATGAGCCGTACGTTGCACCGCGATAGAATATGCGCACGCACCAAGATACACGGGAGCAAACGTTTCCGTCCACTGACTTTGGGAAGGTGATGAATTAGAGGCCGAGAAGTGAATGGATAGAACGAAGACGCACGGGTGTAGATCCTCCAAGCATAGTAAGATTGCACTCCGGCCTACAAAAAGAGGGGGGAAGGTTTCAGGATTGTCGGAAACACACAGCAACAGATTTACGACTTACAGCAACAAGGGCCTGCGGGACGGTCAATCAAAGACCCCATAGAAACCACTTCACGACTTACAGCAACCCAGACGTGATGCTGTGTGCGGTAAGTATGCAGCATCGTCGTCAACCCCAAAGAGGACTTACAATTAGTTCTCTACGTATGAGAGGCATCAGTATCGGGATGGGCTAGTTCGGTTGGCACGTACATTGTACCCTCCGATTTCCCCAGAATATCCACTCGACCCCAATGCAAGATAAGGGCTGGCCATACTGAAGGAGAGATCTGTTAATTGATTTTTAAAGCAGTAGATATGTTGGGGCTCACCCGACCTCAGGACGAGGATTTCATTCGCTGTGTCAACAGTACTATGATGTCTTGGTTCAAGAATAACTTGCTGGAATGGACAATTGCGCACATGAGAAACAGGACCTGCGAGTCCGAAGTAAGCCGCAATCGTCTTGAGAACAATGCCGGGCATACCAGGAGCTTCAGCTTGATCGAGTCTCGTTCATACCTAGGGCAGATATATGAGTGGGAAGGTTTCCTGCTTCAAGCACATGCATTTACATCATGAAATATAGGAAGCTGGGGAAGGTTGGTCAGTCAAGAGCACCGTCGACGTGAAATGCGGAGGACTTGCGTTTGCACGAATGATACCCCCCAGACCGCGGCGGAAAGGAAGCATCCAATGAGAAGAACGCCATAGGTGCTTTGGAGGTTCAAATCGAGGCTTACGGGCGCAGTCGCCATTGTTCGAGAGTGGGAAGAGGTGCAGTCAATACGCCTGTGCGAGGGTTATAAGGGTATGGTATCCATCCATATTCATATTAAGAGTGCTTGCCAAGCTTTGGACACACCAATGAGGGGGCGTATCAGTAGCTAAAATAGGTCGTCAAAGACCCATCTCTGTCGGCGGGTCGAGTCGAAGATGCGCGCAGTGCCGTTTTCTGGACTGGAAGCCGTGAGAGGTAGGCACTGAGAGGTAGGCTAATCTTGGGTGTGGAGATAGTCAGGGAATAGCATCTGAGAGGACCGAGCCCGAGCCGCAAGCAAACGACCGAGTTAAAATAACTCCTAACAGGATGCCTGTCGTTCAAGGAGCTAAAGATGATGATGGTACGGAGTCGTTGACACGTAGCCAGTAGGAGCCAGGTTAATAATTGTGTGGGGATACCGAGGCTATATGAGGATACATAGAGCATGTGGGTCGGTCGTCCGTTTGCACCGTGCGGGTTACGGGTATTCCAATCTCAGAGTCACCGAACTTGCCCACTGCCAGCGACTTCCGTTTTAAAATTAGCTAGAGGTTTTACCGCTTTGTGCGCCAGAGCGGAAGGTCCCGAGTCGGTGATAAGGGGAGACATGTGAAGGGAAGATAACGTCACTTGAACGTCACGTAATAATTTCGACAGCTGGGATCATCGCGGCAAAGCCGAAACTTACCGAGCAGCGATATTAGAAGTGAAGATAAGAAGTTACTTAGGGTTCGGAAGATCTGCCATTGAAATAATGGCAAGAGAATCTTCACAGCTCTTCATCGCGATAACCTTTGTGTCTTAATTTAGTTACCTGTGAAACAACTTTCCCACATTTCAATACGAACGTCGAACGATATGCCCTCTCATGGTATGCCTGCCTTCAACCTTCAGCGCTGAGACTAGGAAAGACTAGTATTTGGAGTGCTGCCTTTTGTCGAGGTTCCCTGCAGCGGCTGCAAGGATCCAAGAGTGCTGGCAGATGCGTTCATAACCCTGTCACTCCAACTGATGTGTGCCTTGGGAGAAGTACGGAAGAAACTCTAAACCGCACCGGAGAATAAAGAACAACAGTCAAGCAAGATGATTATCAGCCAGCCGTTCGAGCAGGGAAGCGGAGACCACGGGAAAGCCTAACAAAAACGCCAATATGCTGTGGAGCCAAGTATCTAGATATTGTGAGCGACGGCCCTTGATCATGATTTTGCGAAGATAACCGTATATACCAGGAAGCGACATCGCCTGTCGCTTTGGAAGAAGAAGACGGAAAAATACTTTATGCGCTCCTTCCGTCACCGCGTAGTTAGCACATGTCGGCGCTACAAGAAATCCGGTTCGACTATGCGATATAACCCCTGGAGCCTGAGGAATGAAACTACAAGAGCCAACAGGAAGATACTGTATTCAAACAACCAGAATCCGATCCCCTCCTCAGCTCACTAGCCACGTGAATTGAACACCGATTTTCTTGCTTCTTCGGAATGGAGTCCCGATTGCGGGCAAACGTATTTGCCGATACCGAAAGTTTGACGACCAAAAGGTTCGCGAGGGATGCCATACAATTGCGGTCCTTGGACATTTCTCAAAGATCGCACCAGCCGGCCAGATGTTCCATAGAGTCTGGTGAGTGCAGACACACTCAAAAATTATACTTTCCGGGTCCTGGCGTTCCTGAGCGGTACCGGACATGTAATTCTGATTCTGGGTCTGCCGCGGTCCGCGGCGTCGCGGACCTTGATGCCCTAGTTATCGATGGAGAACTGACAAGGAGGTCCCTTTGGATGTACCGAGAGAGAGGGAGCAGACGATACGGGGGCAATTCGGAACGAGTATACTCGGGAGGGATGGACTCGCAATTAATTCCTTCCAAATTCGCTCTGGTTGAACCCGTGGCGTGGCCAGAAATACAAATCGACGCCTCTCGACGTTTATTCGTAGTGTGATTGCAACTGCACAGGACTGCACGCCGTGCGGTCTGGTCCGGTTTGCTTCGCTTCAAAATAGAACTTGTATTCAGAGTGGGCGACGGAGTGTGTGAGTTCAGTGGTGCCGGACGGGCGCGGTTCGTTTGCTCGACTCGAAGAAGAAACCCGATCATGATCTTAATCAGTGAAATTGAACCGTGGGAAGTAATCATAAGTGGTGGCTCATATGAGTTGGGTTTTTTCAAACCAAAGAAGGAAAGAAGGGTGTCCTTTGCAAATAACATCTGAGCTGAGGAGAGGGTCCGTGCGGCGACGGGAGTCAACTTTTTTCAAATTCTTTCTACATTTCAAACCGAGCACTTGTTCAACTGGAGCGTCAAAGCACATTCAGATTTCCTGCGCCATAACTCCACCCATTAAAGCAACTGCTTGTTGCCGAAATGCGAAACGAAGGCGCCCGAATCCTCCACTTTCCACCGATGGATCACCTCGAGCTGCATCCTCGCCGACTCCTCAGGCGTGATCGGACCCTTGAAGTCCGGAAACTGCTTCATAGCCGCGGGAATGAACGCCATGACTTGAGCCATGAATTTTCCGAAGCTACAATAATCATTCATACTCAACCAGTGCAAAGCTATCAGGAAAAGAAGAGGACTGACGCGCAGAAACGGCGGTGCTGGTAGTGTCGACCATGCCGGGGCTAAGCGCCAAGAAGACAAAGCCTTCTAGCTTCAACTCGGCGGCGTATTTAGCGACGACCATGTTCAGGGCGGCCTTCGATACCGAGTACGAGAATTGGACGGTAGTGCCCATTTGAAGCGTCCCGTCCAGGTCTGCCATCCCACTGGTTATGCAGGCAACTTTCTTCGCTGTGCCCTTCTTGAGGAGAGGCAGGAAGGCGTTGGTACTGTGTATAGCACTGATGGTATTCCATTTGAACTTTAGGGGATGAGCAGGTGAGGGAGAGAAATGAAGTCTGGGACATACATGTAGGAGCAAATCTTCTTCAATCGCCTCTGGGGTCGGACTAGAGGTAACAATCAACACAACCGGTCATTCTCAGCGAAAAGAAAAAGACTTGCAACTCAGTGGCCGTGAGCCCGAGCGCGGTGCTACCGCCAGCATTGTTGATCAGGTAGTCCAGTGTGCCGCCAGTGGCTTTTGAAACCTCGGCCGCCGCCAGCTAGATGGTACAATTGAGGTCACGAAGGTCCGCTGCAAAATGTTAAATAAACCCACATTCAGCGCTTTAGCATCAGTGGCATCCGCCTCGAGGATGACGATGTTGTTCCTCGACAACGCGGTGAGATGGGTAGCGGTCGACTTGTTTCGTACGATGGCGAAGACAGTGTTCTGGCTGTTGACACTCAGCTCATTGACGAACGCGAGCTAGACGCGAAGAGGTCAGCTGATCTGGCGCAATGAGAGTTTTTTCTGAACGAACTCCGATTCCTCTGCTGGCACCGGTGACGACGTAGGAGGGCATTTTTGCAAAGCGGGCGTTTTACTGAAGGTTTGACGTTCACGAGTTGAAATTTATAGCACCAACATCCCAAATTTAGGAGTCATCGTCTGTATGTCTGCCCCACGAGAGTGTTGTCAGAAAAAGGTCAGAACGGTCAGAATTCTTTGACCTTTCTGACCAAAATTCTGACCTTTTCTGACGATAATCATCCCCTCAACCCATATAGGGATTCGAGCCTCGCCGTAGGGACACGCGTCGACATTGCGCCGTGAGGATAATACTGCGCCGCGCATGTAATGTGTACGCGTCGGGAAAATATATGGCTTGTACGCGTCACCGGCAGGCGGAAAATCGGAAAAGATGGTTGGAAAATTCAGAAATTAAATAAGGCGGCCAAATACTTGCGTTAGAGGAAACACATGAAAATTTAGTGCTGTGTTCGTTTGTACGCCCCACCCTTGTGATCTAACGAACTTCAACTCATCGTTTGCGATTGAATATTGAACACGAATACGGCCATCACTTAATTCCCACGGTTCAATCTCACTGATCGGGATCAGCGGTGTTGTCAGAATCAGTCAGAAACAAGTCAGAAAGTCAGAATTTTGCCTTCTCAGCTGTCAGACCAAATCAAAACCAGGTGAAGAATGTCGAGATGCCCGAAAGATGTGACACGCTCGGATGACCAACTAACTCCCGCGATCGTACACCTTTTTGTGTTAGAAAGCGGCAAAGTAAATCACACTCAGAATCACAACAGCTTTTTTGACTCGCGCTCTTGCTCCCCTTCCTTCTCATTTTCTGGAATCGTCAGGTGAGTACACGGGAATTAAAGGCCCGAGTGAAAAGTCTTTGAAATAACCGCTCTTCTTTCGCTGCTTTTGGCTGATTCGGTAAGGAAAATAAAGCAAGCAGGAGACGAGTAGGGAGCTCTCCGCCCTCAACTGGGTCATGGCGCTCCCAGGTCCCTTATTATCATATTGACATAAAATCTCTCGTGGCTCTCACGTCCCTTGGTTCAAGTTGTCGTCACATCGCAATGGCCAGGTGGGTGGCGCGGAGAAAACCTTAGCAGCGCCGTGCGGGCCATTCGGCCGAGTGGCATACATTTACTCCTCTCCGGAGGGACTGGTAAGTTTCTTAGTGTTAAAAAACTTCCTTTAAGATGTCGCAATTTAAGGTTGAACATCGCCGAGATCACCGGATTCGGAACACGTGTCCGTCGTTTAACCTCGCGAAAAATTTCAATCGCTTCCCACTCCCTCCCCTTGACTCCCTCCCTCCCTCTCTACTGCTGTGGCACTGTGCACCTAGATCCCCAACGAACACAGCACTAGCGATGTCCGACTCATCCAGCGCAGTGCCGCAACCATGCGGCGACTCGGCGTGCCAGGAACGCTTCGATGCGCTGGAGGCGCAGGTGCGTCGCACGGAAGCGTTGCTAGAAGATCAGAACAAACTTCTCCTCGCGCAAGGGGCGCTGCTCGTGGAAATGCTCGAGCAAACCAAGGCTGAGCGAAAGGACAACTTGAAATTCAGAGAGGTGCGTTCAGTTCTGGACTGGATCAACTTCTTCCCTGGCTACGAGGTGTCTTCCTTCTCCCTCTTCCCCCTAGACTCCAGTTGCCCTGACTAATACAGATGCGTACCTGGCTGACATGTTTTCACTTTCGCCACGCAGGAACTGGCATCCCGGGCCTCGCAAACTGAGCTCCAGCCTGGGAAGCATATCACTACTACCTATGTGATCCACGGCCCAGTGACCATCAACAATAACCCGACCGTCAGCGCCTCCAAATCCAGCGGTTCTGACTCGTCGTCGGCGTCGGCGTCGACATCCCCAGGCGCCGACTCGTCGTCGGCATCCTCCGACTTCCCATCCGCATCATCTTCTGTCGGTCCCACTCCAAGTCTTCCCGACGATGCCGCCGCTCAGGTCCAGGCGCCCTCGGACTTGAGCGAAGAGCTCGAATACATTGGCCCGGTGACCATTAACGGCCTCCACGGCACTTCAAATTTCGCGGGCGATAATATCGCCCCGGCGGCCGGTCTTCCTACCGCTGCCAGTACCACGACCAGCGGATCTGACTTGTCGTCGCCGCCGCCGGCATCGGTGTTGGCATCCCTAGGCTCCGACTCGCCGTCGGAATCCTCCAAATCCCCGTCCGCATCATCCTCTGTCGTCGGGGAAGAGTCGGAAGACTGCGGCTTCAGCGAAGAGTGGCTCCGTGGATTTCAGACTGTATTGGAGTTGGTATATGGGCCCCCACGCACTGGGTCGCCGTCTGGCGCGGCCCATCCTAAGCCTACCCGGGGTGGAGCTGGGGGCGGCGGCGGGGCTAGTTCCACCGCCAGTAGCGCGTCGCGGAGCTAGAAGAAGCCTGTCCGCGGGTTGCCCCGGGCCTGGCAATGATGACCCTCTTCGAATGTTTCTTGGGACTGGCTGGGGTGCGTGAAGGCGGTCTGAGGCAGGAGAAAGGGAGAAGAGTCGAAAAATAGATCTTGAATCATGAGCCCTTACTACACGCGCGACTAGTATCTGTATCATAATGCTGTATACAGTGTTCTGTCGGTCCTTGATCCACTTACTATCCTTGATCCACTTCAGTTTACCCTATTCCCCCCACCTTGGTGGCTCAACCCCTGTTCATATCTTCTTAAGTAGATTTATAATGAATAACTGGAGTGTAATTGGAGCCCAAGAGATGCGAGGAATTGAGGAAATGATTTTTTTGTTTGGTGGTGATTTTGTCCTCCGGTCCTTGATCCACTGGATCTCGACCAATTCTGGGCCGATTTAGCTAAATCTTGGACTGTACATAGTAGTCTACATACGAAAAGGAATGGCCTACTAGATTTGACTCAAAGGTGACCTAAAAAAGAGGCATCAACCGATTAAAAGCCGTGGATCAAGGACCGACTGAACACTGTATACTTAACATTTCGTTGTTATCTGGCATTTTGTACTTACTTGTGTCTGGGCCATAAGTAAGCGAGTTAAGAAATCACGCCACGGGTGGGCCCTCTCCCTCGGATTCAACCGCTTTCAGTCACTAATCCGCTTGCTGAAGTCGGGACCACGACGTCAATGTTCAAATCAATAGTCGACTGTGCTTGAATTGTAATTTTGTACTAGGGGTTTCTGATAATTGTCCTCCCTCGGCCTGAGTCTCGTTCGTTCGTTCGGATTGTAATTGTGCCTGGCCGTTAGATGTGTACGTACTCACAAATGTGCTCTGTTCATGAGAACACCGGCACTGCGCGGAAGCGCCATCAATTCAACCGCCCTTTAATTCCCACGGTTCGAAATAGAACTCAACTCATCGATCTTTCAGAGTATGTAGTCTGAGTGTCATGCACATCCGATTCATACATAAAGGAGATCGGTGCCTCTACAGTAATTCCGGCGTGGATTCAACGGGGATGCGATTGTAAGGAAAAAGGGGAAAGGGAATTCTCGCGGTGGGCAACCCTGATGTGATGTCGGTGCTGGTTGGGCGTCGATCTAGTGTTATAAATTAAATTCAAGATCCCGGACACCGTCACGATGGAAATGAAACCAATCGCAGACCCGCAAATGAGATTCCCACGGTTGGAACTGGAACTAGCTACCGCGATGCTCATCGTGAGGGAAATCAAAAAAATCCAGCGGAGGGTCGGAGGCGGCGTCGGCACATGAGCTCAAATACATCGGCATCCTCTGGCCCGGCCCATCCTAAGCCTACCCGGGGGGCGGCGGGCTGGTTCCACTGCCTCGCGGAGCCAGAGCTAACCTGTCCGTGGGTCTCCCCGGGCCTGCCAGTGACGGTGATTCGTTCGTACGGCTACGCGTGGTTTGCGAGCAGCTGTCTTCAAGCGGAGCGTGTCGATCCCCTGGGAAGAAGTTTAAGAGATGTAAATGAAAGTACCATGAATCTTGAATCATGCCCGGGCCGTGTGGGGTGCGCGATCACTGACAGACTGTAGTACACACCCGGTCATCGTTTTGTTGGTGTGGCTGCAGCATGCAGTGGGCTCCTCCGAGTCTTGAGCGCGTGAGCGAGCATCGTGCTGCCTCTCAGAGTACGTATGAACTAATTTAATCTGGTCCAGCCTGAGCGCCACATATTGAGTAGTCTCTCCTAGGCAGACGCTACAACAAAATTACGCTCGTACCTCGCATGTTGTAGTCTGTTAGATAGGGCGATCAGTTGATCGCTAGCTCGCTTATTACAAATCACAAATTTTCTCCGATGTTCAGGTGAGTTCTTCGACGCGTTTTTCGTTAATGCATGGCCTCCCCGACACTCAAGACATTGACCCAAGTGTTGCTTCCAGCAAACTCTAGCTGCCAGGTCTTAAGAACGAAGATGCCGAGATTTTGATGCCCGGCATGCCGACGGCATGCGCCAAAAGCCGAGATGCTGGTTCAAGCTCAAAGGCGGTGAAGAAAAATATTCTGAGGAGGCAGATACCTTGATAAGGTGGTCAAGTACACCGATTTGTTCGAATTTTTACTCCTGGAGGTTCTATGGAGCAGTGTGAAGGGAGGGGGGAAAATGATTTGTAATCACCCGCCAAAAGATTGGTAATAAGCAACCTACCCTTCAACCGGGGCGCGATCAACTACAGACTACATATTGAGCACGGTTCAAAGACTCCGACTCGGAGTCGGAGGTAGTAAAAAAACAAAAAAAAGTGAAAAAGGGCCGGAAACAATTAAAGGGGACTGTGTGATCGTATTTAGTCTTACGGTTAGGTATAGGTTAGGTTGGATTGGGTTGGGTTGGGCTTTGGGTTCGGCTTTGGTTGGGCTTTGGGTTCGGTGAATGGCTTTCTTTGGAAGGAGCCGTGCTGGCCAGAACTGCGCCGAAGACCAGATCTCCTGTGAGGTGAGAATAGATAGCGCGCCGGCTGACATTGCCAATGATGCGAAAGGCGGCACCCTCGGGTGACACTTGGAACTCTGTCATCCTTCGTGAAGCTAAGGTATGGCTAATGGATTCGAAACGCTGTACTATGTACCGAACAGTATTTATACGGAAGTAAGACCTAATTAGCGGCAGGTCCCGTCTACTTCCCTCAGTCGTAGGCTCCATCGCAATATCGGCGGAATTGAACCGCCAGATGTCTAACCAATTGGGGCGACGTTCACATGGGGAGCCAGCAGTCGGCGTAAGGTTCTTCCCTTCGGAACTCTGGCCGTTCTTCCATGGGAATTGGCAGCCATCGATCTTTTTCAGATTCTACTGCTATTCTAAATAGCTGAGTCGACTCCACCTTTCCGTGCGCTTCGTTGCGCATCTCCATCTCCTCTTCGATACCTGCCAACTTCAACCGTCAATATTATCTTTTGGATATGACCCAATAGCTTCTTCCCTGCAGGTTTCCCATCTCCCCAACCGCCACTTGTTTCATGGCAATTCGATTCGATTCCACTCTAAATCCAAAGATAAGACGCGGCTGAGATGGGGCTTCATCTAAGACTTCAATCGTCGCCTTCAATTGCTGCAAAACGCCCCAGTGGACTGGCTCTAAATGTCACCGGTTTCACATATCTCAAGAGCAGACCTATTCCGTTCCATTTCTCGCTTTCTCGGAATTCGAACTCTTGCGCCCGTCGCAAATGCGGCCACCAACCATGCGAGACGAACTATGTCCGTCCTTTAGTACGAGCCTTTTAGATCCCGAATCACGTCCTGGAAACTCCATATTCCCTGCTACACCGCATCCGAGTTCAGGTTGTCCCCGCACAGGGCTGCTGTAGGCACCTCCAAGTCAAACTCCGTGCGCGTAAGCCGGAATCGGGATGATGTACATGAGGAGAGGTCTACCGGCGCCAAGCCAAGTAAATTTAAAGGCCAAGACCCCAGATGGGTGATGAGGAAAATGTCAACGCGCACCGTGCCCCTGGACCCCCACTGAGCGCCGCACGAAGGGAGCGGTACGCTGCTATGATGCAGTATGTCTGCATACGTCGTCAGTCGCAATTTAAATTAGTGGCAAGGTTGGGATCGAGACGTACGGGCATGATGAATGCGTTCAAGTAGCCGGGGACCATCGAGATTCGTCAGGCAAGATAGATTACCGCTGCCCGGAAAAAACGATGGGAGTAAACTCGAAGACCCGGACACTGGATATATGTACATCTGTAGGCTGATCAAGTACGTTTTCGAACACAGTCACGAGTCGAGATCGACGGCCGACATCGGAGCAGGCGCCAACAGGCGACACCGAGTCCTTCACCTGGTTTTGATTTGGTCTGACAGCTGAGAAGGCAAAATTCTGACTTTCTGACTGATTCTGACAACACCGCTGATCCCGATCAATGGAATTGAACCGTGGGAACTAAGTGATGGCCGTATTTGTGTTCAATCCTCGATGAGTTGAAGTCCGTTAAATCACAAGGGTGGGCGTTACGAGCGAACACAGCACTAGTTCTTCATGCGTTTCCTCTAACGCAGGTATTTACCCGCCTTATTCAGTTCCTGAATTTTCTGGCCGTTCTTAACGGACGAACGATTCTGAGTTATAGGTGCCTCTGTACTTATTTCCGGCGGGGCTTTACGGTAGACGAACGGCGATGGGAGCTTAAGGAAATTTAAAAACTGGAAGGGAAACTGGCGCGCGTGAAGGCAACGCCGGTGTTACTTGCATGCATTCATGCATTCCTGCATTCATGTATACTTGGTGCCAAAGTAGCGAGGATCCCGGATGACATTTAATAGCGGCGCTCACAGCTGCCCTTAGTTGCCCGTAGTTTTTCCGCCCTTTCTTTTTCCGCCCTTTTTCCGTTTCTCTCGTTTCTCTCGTTTCTCCGTTTTTCCGTTTCTCCGTTTTGCACCCGGTTTTTTTTTCGTTTTCGATTCGGTGAGGTACTGTATAAGGGGAAGGGGAGGAATGAGCTTTGTAGCTGTAGCTATGAAACGGGCCAAATACAAGTTGAAGAGAGGGACAGACAGGCCAGAAAAAGAAGGGGCACCCTGGACCCGAATTTGCGGTCCTTTTGCTTCGAGGTACATACATGGTGTGCATGCATCCTGGGACAGCCACAGCCATAGTGAATGCTTCATAGTGTAACCGAATTAGAATGACAATTTATAAAGAGGGAGATGTGGTTGAGAGTTTAAAGACTCGGAGGCAGCGAAACAAAAAAAAAAAGTGAAAGAAATTAAAGATCTCAGACTTATATATACCGTCCCGAGGGGCAGACGGATGTCGATGTCGATGACGCTATTTAGTCCCGGGGTTGGGTTAGGTTGGGCTTTGGGTTGGGCTTTGGGTGGGTTCGGTTAGCTATAGGTTGGGTTCGGTTGGGCTAGGCCTTGGGCGTTAGGTTTGGGTTCGGGTTTGAAGAATAAGACTAGTGCTGGCACTTGTTCCGGGGTCAAAATAGAGGGCAACCAAACTTGCAAACAGTCCTAGGCGCCTTGAGAGAAATTTTGAACAGTAGGCGGCGACGAGGAGTTGCCAGGAATTCAAGTTGGAATTCACGTTCAGGAACAGTCGGCAGCCGGGGTCCGACGGAGCACTGTCTTGGTCAGACGCGATCGCGCGAAACCCAATTATCGTGATTAATTGCTGGAATCTGATAAGACTCGTTAGGCGGGGTGCGCGCGCGCGCGTGGCGGCAGGTTTCAGGGGGTTATGTCTGTCAAGAAACGCGCGTTTAAGTTTCAGTTTTAGTGGATATAGGGGTGAGCGGAAAGAGATCGAGATAGAGGTGAAATAGGCGGATCAAGAGGAATTGGAAGTCGCATGTTAATGCGGTAGTTGAACGTTGATGGCCGGGCTCCCTGAATATTGGAAAGAGAGAACTTCCGAAAGGGGAGATGAGCGTATTTGTCACTCTGGTGACGTAACCCGATCTTGATCAAGCTCCCACTTGTCGGCCGACCCGAGACGACGCACCAGAGTCCCGAGTGTCGCACTGGTGAGGTACAGTGTTGACGCGCCAAGCAGATAGGTGCGTGTGCGCGCGGTGGACTGACCCCTCAACTGATCCCCCTTTTCTCTCTCTCTTCTCCCATTCTCCGTCGACGCCTACTTTGTCGCTGCCTGCATTCACCGCCGTTACTTGCTTGCTTGCCTCCTTGGTTGCTTATCTCTGCCTTGCCTTGCCTTGTCCTCTGGGTGTAATAACATGTCGCGCTCACCGACCACGCCCTCCTCTTCCACCTTTTCCTCCGCCGCGTCTTCCCCGCACCCGCACCACCCCGCCGCGCACCCGCACCATCTCCCGTCTGCGTTTCCCCCACCACCGCCGCACCGCTTGCACAACAACTTGGACACGAACGCACAGGCGCAGTTCTTCCTAACCCAACCCGCACGGAGCAGCAGCACCAACTACCCCGCCCTCCCCGCCCCCACCCCGCGCCGCCAGCCGCGCATCAAGACCGAGCGCAGGGACTCCACGCCCGCTTTGTCTTTGTCCGTGCCTTCGCATACGCAGCAACACCAGTTCACGTTCCAGCTGCATACGCCCGTGGAGGTGTTTCGGTTTGGCAATAATAGCAACAACAGCAACACGAATAATACGAATACGAATACGAGGACGAGGGACACGGAACCGCCGAGGATGTCCTGGCCGCCGAACGCACCTGCTTACACCATCCCTTCTTCGTCCGCCCACAACAATGGGGCGGGGAACGCGTTCGCGCCGCCGTATGGCGATTTTGAGCAGGGGGACGAGCATGAAGAGGATGAGGAGGGGGACGAGCTGGGGGAGCTGGGGCTTGGGGGGGTGCACGGGCATGGGCAGAATCAGAGAGGGGGTGCACTAGGAGGGGGAGGGGGGAAGGAGAAGGCGGTGAGGAGGCGGAGTAGTAAAGGTGCGCGTCGGTCTTCCTCTACTTCCCCTGCGCCGGCCTTTCCAAAGTCAATTAAAGCATGCTGATTCCTTTTCGTCTTCGTTGCAGCCTGCGACCAATGCCGCAAGTCGAAATGCAAGTGCGAGCGCGGGCCCGCGCCGAGCGGGGGCGAGCCGGAGCGGTGTCGCAGTTGTGCGTTGTTGGGGAGTGGTGAGTTGGGTTTTTCTTGATTCCTTTGTAGTGGAGTTGCGGCTTCGTGCTTCTTGCTCCCATTTGTAGTGCTAGTGCGCCGGCGGGCGTTGTTGAGCGGCGGACCGCGCAGCTTGCTTTTCCTTCCCGATGCGCATCGGGAGAATTTACTTTGCGTTCATTTGCTTTACGGCTTTGACTTTGCCTTCACGACTTCGACTTTACCCTTCCCTACCCTCCGTTTGCCTTCCTTTCTTTACCCCACTCGCCTCCCTTGTATCAATATTTATTTATTTCCCCTTCCTACCCCCTACCCTCCCAACTTTCCCTCCCCCTTCCCCTCCAACTTCCTCTCACTTCCCCCTTCCCCCTCCCCTCCCTCCCCTCCCACCTACCCACCTTCCCAACTTCCACGCCTCTACACCCTTTTGCCTTCCTTTTATCAATGTTTTTATTCTATTCACGCTAACCCACTTACAGACTGCACATTCCTCGGCCCCTCGCGCAAGCGCGGCCCCCCCAAGGGCTACATCGACGCGATCGAGGCAAGGCTGCACCAGACGGAGGCGCTGGTCGGGATTTTGCTCGCCGCTTCCAACTTTAATTCCATCAATACTACTTATAACAACTTGAGCGCGAATGGGGGGGAGGGGGAGGATGTGAAACCAAAAGATAGTGGGGGGGACGAAAGGGCGCGGGGGCTGTTGGGTGATTTGGGGGAGGTGAGCACACTCCTTCGATCCGACTTTTTGCGTTCGCTTCCACCCGACTTTCGTCTGCTGCGGTATTGTGACCGCCGAGGTCGGCGTACCCTCTCCTTTCTCTCCTCCTCATCTCTCAAGGCGAAAGCCGAATGCACATGCGAATGCTAACTCGACGCACTTAGGACCCCCTCGCGCGCGCCATCCTCGCCCGCATCGACGCGAGCGCGTACGGCCCGCGCGGGCGCGCCGTTGCGGGGACGGCCTTCCGCTTTGACCCCACCGCTTCTACTTCGGCCCTCGCTTCTACTTCGGCTAATGATGGTGGCAATTCGCTGAATTATGATTATTCGGCGGTGGGGGCGGGTTCGGGCTCGAATAAGAAGGGTGGGGCTGAAAAGGGTGGGGGCGGGAAGAAGGGGGGGGAGAAGGGCGGGGAGAAGGGGGGGACGCAAGTAGGTGGGGGGCAAGGGGGAGCAGGTGGGGGAGGGGGAGAGATTGGGAGTGCGCAGTGAGTTTTTTTTTGTTTTTTGTTTTTGGGGGGGAGCGGCGCGTGAGAGCCGCGAGGTTCTTTTTCGACGCGCGGAACTGGTGAGGAGAGCCGCGACGTTCTCGCGTTGTTTATCGTTGCTACGGGTTTTTTTTGGGGGGAGGGGAGGGAGGTTCTTTGGGGGTTTGGGTTTCTTCTTTCCTTCTTTCCGTTGGGCGCGTCGACGATGTGCGCATCCACACCACAGCGTCTGGATTTTTGCGGAACGTTCTTTTTCGAGCCCTTGATCGCTTTGTTTCGCGGGCCTGCGCGTGCATGCTCTTATTATTCATGCTCTTATTGTTGTTTCTTTTGGTTTCGTCTTTTGGTTTCATCTTGTACTTTTTGCTTTCGGCTTTGGGAGCGTGTTTTTGTTTTGGACGGGGGGAGTTTTTTGGATGACGGATTGCACGGATCCAGCGTCTTGCTGTGGATACGTGCGACGTGGAGAGCGGCGCCGTTCTCGCGTTGTTTGGCTTTTTGCCACGGGATGGGATTTCGTCGTGGGTTTTTTCTTCTCTCGGGCGTTTCTTTCGGTCAGTCGAGCGCGTCGAGACGACGATGTGCGTCAGCGTCTGGATTTTTGCGAGACGTTATTTTTCGAGCCCCGGATGGCTTTGTTTCGCGGGTCTGCGCGTTAATTCGTGCGTGGTGCATGCTCTTTTATTATGTTTTCGTCTTGTACTTTTGCTTTCTCCTGTTGCCTGTTTCCACTTTCCACTTTTGCTTTCACTTTTTCACCCCGCATCGTCGACAACATGCTAACCGCCTTCGTAGCCCCTCGCACGAATGGATGGACCGCGTGACGATGCACGTCCTGCGCCGCGCGCGCGAGCGGGAGGCGCTGCTCGGTCTCGCCGCTTCCTCCTCCTCTTCCTCTTCCGCGTCCTCTCGCCCTCATCCCTCGACTCATCCGCACCTCATTCACACCAACAACGCCAGCGCGCGCATGGGCATGGACGAGTCCGCGGCACCGGGACCGGGATACCCGCCCCCGACGGCGTACCAGCGTCAACAACGCAATAATATGGGCATGGCGCCCCCGCAGCGCCCCGCGGTCGTCACCTCCGCACTCCATGGGCACTATCAGCAGCCGATGTCTGCGGGCGAGATGAGCGGGGGGGAGGGGAGAAGGTTGAGGCGGCGTGTTGAGTCTACGAGCGCTGTCTACGAACGCAGGGGGGACCGATCGCTTGCGCGCGAGGGATCTCAAAGGCAGAGGCGGAGTGGGATGAATGAAAGTGGGGTTAGTAGTGGGAGTGCAAGTGGGATTGGGAGTGCAAGTGGGAGTGGGGGGAGTGGGAGTGAGGGTGAGGGGGAGGGGAGCGAGGGGAGCGAGGCGGAGTTGGATGTGGATCGGCCGTTGCATGGGGTGGGGATGGCGGCGACGTCGCATGTGCGCGCGCGTGTGCGCGTGCGGCGGGGTGCGGCGCGCGCTGGGCGGGATGAGGGGGACGCGGACGGGGACGACGACCACGAGCGCGATTTGAGCGGGGTTGGGAATGGGAATGCTGCTGACCGTCCTCGCGGACGGCATGGAGACGGGGAGAACGGGCATAGACGCGGTAGTCGGCGGGAGAAGACGAAGGCCAAGACGAAGACGCGGAGGGAGGGCGGGGGGGACGCGGGGCTGGCGGGGGCGGTGGGGCAGTTGAGTTTGAATGAGGAGAAGCAGGTGCGGTATCATGGGAAGGCGAGTGGGCTGCATTTGTTGGCGATTAGGCGGGGGGAGGAGGAGGGGGAGGGTGGAAATTTACATCAGGGGATGGGGACGGGGATGGGCATGGGCATGGGCATGGATGTGGAGGGTTTGCGTGGGCAGGGAGACGGAAATGGAAACGGAGGCGGAGGCGGGAAGGACGGGGGTGGGCAGAGGGAGGACGAGGACGAGAAGGGGGAGGTGGGGAGGAATGTTGGGGGTATTTGGTGAGCTTTTCGCCATCTTCGTGCAAGGAAAGCGAGGCTAATAAGCACGCGCAGGCGATTCCCAAAAGCGCGTGTGTGGCCCGCCGCGCCGCCGTCCGCGCCCTCGGACGAGGATCCCGACTCGGCGCTCGGTGGGGCGGGCGAAGACGGACTCCCGCCGCGCGCGGTGCAGGAGGCGCTGCTGGCGCGCTATTTCGCGCATGTGCACCCGAGCTTCCCCGTGGTGCATAAGCGCGCGGCGATGGAGGGGTGGGCGCGCGGGGAGGGGTGCGTTATTTTCGCTTTCGTTTTTATGTATTCTTCACGCTAACCCCTACGCTGTAGCCCGCCCCCGCTGCTGCTGCTCGCGATGTACGCGCTTGCGGCACGGTATGCGCCGCAGCCTGCTTCCGCTTCCGTTTCGCACCCGACGGGGACGACGCAGCGCTACATGTGGCCCGCGGGCGACGCGTTCCTCTTCCGCGCCAAGGCGCTGCTGGACTCGTCCTACGCGTCCTCGCGCGCGTCGACGTGCCAGGCGCTCCTGCTCATGGGCTTTAGGGAGATTGGGATCGGCGCGATGGCGCAGGCGTGGATATACATCGGGATGGCGGTGCGGATGGCGCAGGACTTGGGGATGCAGCGGGATGCGGATGGGTGGGTGAGGGTTGGGGTGCGGGTCGGTGGGGGCAAGGGGGAAGGGGGTAAAAGCAACAACAGCAATAGTGCGAAGGGCAAGGGCAAGGGCAAGGGCGGGGAGACGGACCGCGAGGAGGAGGGGACGGGGATGGCGGTGGATGGGGATGCAGGTGGGGAGGGCAAGGGCGCCGCGCGCGATGGGCGGAGGGCGGAGGACGGGAAGCTGTTTGGGGCGTGGGAGATTGCGGAGAGGCGGAGGATATGGTACGCGTGCGTTATTATGGACAAGTATGTGAGCACGTATATCGGTGCGTCCTTTTTTCGTGCGCATTGTATTCTGCTGACGACGGGGACGGACTGCCAGGCCGCCCCCTTGCGATCTTTGAGCGCGATTTTGACACGTCGTTGCCGAGCGAAAGCGATGTGCGTTTTGGGCCGTTTTTCTTTTTCTGCTTGCTTGCTGACGCGCGTTTCAGGCGGAGGAGATGGAGGAGTGGGCCCCGCCGCAAGACGCCCCCGTAAGCGCCGCCCCGCGCCCAGGCCGCGTCATTTCATGCTTCAACGCGTCTGCTAGACTCGGTGTGTACTCCTCCCTCTAGTTAATAGCCCTACTTACTCCTGCAAAGCCGGTATCCTCTCCCAAATCGTACAATCCATCTACGCGCTGCGTCCCGCAGCGAGCCGACACGCGGAGCTCGTCGTGCTCGACGGGCAGCTTGACAAGTGGCGGCTTGGGCTGCCGGCGCACCTGCAGCACGACCCTGCGATGCGGAGCGCTACGGGCGCGGTGGTGCCGTTGCCGCAGGTGCTGACGCTGCATATGCAGTATTGGTGTGCGGTGTTGTTGTTGCATCGGCCGTTGTGTGTATCCTCCTTTTTCCGTGCTTCTTCGCAACTGATCGAATGCCTGATTGTAGTATTCGCCAGAATGGAGCGAAGGGGCATAAACAGTACGTGACGCTTTTTTGGGAAGGGATGTCCACGAACTGATGTATGTGTGTAGCAGTCCGGCGCCGGAGGAGGGCGATGTAAGGGGAAGCGCGGAGAAAAGCTATGAGTTGTGTGCGGGCGCGGCGAACCATATCACGACTATCGGTGTGTCTGGTCTTTCGTTTATCGTTCACAAACTCATACATTGCCTCGTAGCTATGCTGTATTCGGAGACATACACACTCAAGCACTGTGCGGTTTTCCTCTGTTACTATATCTTTACCGCTAGCATCATGCACGTCACCTCGCGTCAGTCCTCTTCCTCCTTCCGTCGACGCAAAGCTGACCGATGTGCAGTCTTCGCATATCCGACCGACCCGCAAGCCCGCATGGGCCTTGCGAAATGCATGGACGCGCTCAAGGAGATGGAGATCGTCTGGCCCAGCGCCGCGCGTGCGCTCGATCTCTTGCGCGGCACCCAAACCACCCTCCCCGAGTCCGAGTCGGACGTCAGCAGCCCCGCCAGCAACAGCGGCAGCGCCATTGTGCGGTCCGCGCGCAAACGCTCCGCGCCGCACACGTTCGACGACTCGGACGCCTTCGCACCACCGCCGAGCGCCCCGGAGAGCTTCCTCGTGCCGCGCCAGTTCCCGCCGATGTACGTCGCCAATGGGCATCATCAGCACTATGCGATCGAGGCAGGGAGCAACCCCACAGCATACTACCCGCCGCAGGCCTCGCCGTACGAGCGCTGGCCGGTCGAGGGTGCGGGTGCGGGGATGGGTGTCCCTGCGGGCACGTTGGCGTTCCAGGGCACGCTGTCGACGGCCGTGATGGGGCCCGCGTATAGCACGGGGCTTGTCGACGAGCGGCTCCGGCATGATAGTGGTGCTGAAGCGCGGTTTGGGCAGCACGCGCCGCCGCAGCAGCACCAGCAACAGCAGTATTGGAACGACTATGCCGCGTTCCAGACCCCGCTTGGAGGCGGGTACGGCGAGCTGCACGACCCGGCGGCGTTGGTCGCCCATGGGGAGCCGCAGATTTTCGACTTTTCTGGCATATACACACAGAACCAGTGAGTGCTGTTTTGCTGTGTGGTGAACGCGGATTTATGTCCTTGTAGTCACAGCCAATAGTCTCCTTGTTATCTCTTTTTTGGACATAGCTCTTTTTCTCGTTACTGTCCCGTCCCGTCTTGATATTTTGTATCATCATACTGATTTGGCCTTTCATTCACCTCTCTGCATAACCGTATATAACCGCATAGACTCTTTGTATCAATTTAGCCCGAGTTTCTTGAAACTTCCTTAATGCCATCGTTTCTTGACCGTTTTTGTTTTGCCGGTGGCAGTGCAAGTAACTTGCTCTTCACCCTCATGGCTTCAGGTCGAAATGACTGCAATCCCGTACACGACGCCGCAACTTCCCCTTATCCTCACTGTGTCGTCGTTTCTGTATCTCACGAACGCCGCTGAGGCCTTCTTTGCGCGTTTTATCAACGCTGGCCTCATTGGATCCCTATGCATGGGAATTTTGTTCGGCCCAGAGGTTGCCAATATTCTCCCAGAAGCTATACAGAGCACATTTATCACTCTGGGATACATTGGGTTGCTTCTAATCGTCTTCGAGGCCGGATTGTCCACCAACATATCCCTCTTCTTCGATAACATTCTGCTGTCCTGCGCCATCGCGATCTCGGGCACGATCCTGCCCGTCGCATTCTCAATGTCGCTGCTTTGCTTCGGATTTGGATACCCTCCGCTCCAGGCGTTCGCGGCCGGGGCCGCCCTGAGCTCCACCTCGCTCGGGACGACGCTTACCGTGCTCAAGCCTGAGTATCGACGAACGCGGACGGGGACGGTGCTGATGGCGGCTGCTCTTCTCGATGATATCGTCGGCTTGGTGATCGCTGGGATACTGGCCCAACTGGCCTCATACGGGACCTCCTCGTCTTCCATCCCGTGGTACATCATCGCCCGCCCCCTCCTCGTCAGCGTCGGGTTCGGGTTCGGCGTCCCATTCTTTGCGTTCATTTCGCGATACATTCTAGGCCACGCGAAATGCCTCCAGAAATGGAGTCTCATCGCGTCGAATTTCCAGCTGTTCATATTGGTTGTGACCCTCTCGGGATTTGTCGCCGGCGCCAGATACGCTGGGACCAGTGAACTGTTCGGAGCGTATCTAGCTGGCGCATATCTGGCGTATGCCTTCCACCACCCCGAGGCTATGGTGGCGCCACCCGTTCTTGCGTTCCACGCCCACATCATGCCGATGCTACAAGTTTTTTTATCTCCCTTGTTCTTTGCATCCATCGGTAGCGCCCTCCCCATCCGATCCATGGGCTCAGTAGATGGTTCGTCCCGCGTCGTTTGGCGCGGGATCGTGTATTCACTGCTCATGGGTCTTGCAAAAGTGCTGGTTGGAGTATGGATGTTGATTTGGCCGGACCGAGGATTGGGTCATGGTTGGTTCGGCCGACCCCTTGCGCGTGTCGTCGCGTCCATGGAAAGAACGAACGAAACACCTACTCCAAGTGAACCTGGGATCCCCGAATCGGACTCCGGCTTTACCTTGACGCGCACCCGCTCCGCTGCGCTCGTCGGTCTCGCGATGATCGCACGAGGAGAAATCGCGCTGATCGTAGCGGAGATTGCGCAGCCCTTACTTGCCGTCCGAGCAAGCTCGGAGCCCTTCGCCATCGTCATCTGGGCGACCTTGTTGAATACCGCCGCTGGAGCAATTTTCGTGGGATTGTTGCTGAAACAGCACAAGCCGGCGGAGGAGGCCAACTGAAGATTCCTGACTTATTAGAGGATAGGTTGCTGCGAACAAAATGCTCAGGGACCAACAAAACCCCGTCCGTACTCCAGTCTTTCTCTTGGTATTTTGAATCCGACGCCTTGTGACCCGAGATAAGACAATTTCTCTGGTTCAAAACTTCACTCGGTTTCACGGATAAGCGGCACTGTTTATCGTTCAGGTACTCGGATGGACAGAGGAGTGTTAGTATTAGTCTCCTTCGGTGTTACTTGCTCGTTCCAGCGGCGAGAACCCACGAAACAACCATGATACTATGGCAATGATCCCTACGCAAGCTCGTCCTACAGCGCGACCTTCCCCTGTCCATCGTTCCTCCTCCAAGTCAACTCAATGCTGCGAGTGGCTGACACGTTCGTCTTTCATGGCAACATCTTCAACGATCCAAGGTTGGGCTAGCGCTGCGAGGGTAGTGTATGTGTGTATCCCATTGTTTACACGGGTAGGGACACCCTGGGGTCACTATTGCAGAAATCCGTGTAAAACTCAGTACTCAGGCCGCAGCGCTCAGCGCTACTCAGCATTCATCGTTTCGGTCCGATTACTAGGGCGATGACTTACAATCGCCATGCGCTGATATCTGTTTCAAATTTCAGCCCTGTTTCAGAATCTCGGAATTCCACTTCCGGCCAATAGCCGCAACCATCGTGCGTATTTTCAAACCCTTCAACTTCACTCCCACCGATGTCCTCAACCAACTGCAAATTCCGAGTGGCCGTCGTGTAAGCAGCCGAATGGTCCACCAACCAGAATACGCATTTACGTTTTTAGAGGTTGTGGCATTTCGAGTTTATCACTGGCCGCCTTCATTAGTAAATTTGCGGACAAGGACCCAGAATGTCGCATCGCTATCGACATTTACGAGGCCAAACCCGAGGTCTCCACCATCGGTGCGGGTGTCGGAATTTGGAAACGGACCTGGCAAGCGCTTCAGGACCTCGATGGCTTTAGGGAGGATGTTGTTGCGAAGGGGTTCAAGGTTCCGATCGATGGGCAATGTAAGTGTTCCACTGCAGGATAAATCCTCCTCCTCCCCCCGCCCTCCTTATAAATTGTTCCCGGCAGCTCAAGGTCCTATTTTCCGTAAATCTAACCAGCCCACCGAGGGTTATGATTTCCACAACCACATGATGCCATGTATGTCGCCCTTGTCTAGTTACTGAGGTGATTATTTTGACTGGTCGCTTGCAAGATGGCCCACTGGGGCTACACCGACCCACTCTACTCGAAATTCTCCAATCGAAGCTGTCTTCCGATTGCCAGATCCACACTTCGAAAAAACTGGGAGGCTATGTCGTCCTACAGGACGGTTCCATTGAGCTAACATTCTCGGACGGCTCTACTGCGACCGCCGACATTCTCGTTGGCGCTGACGGTGTCCACTCTGCCGCCCGAGGGGCCATGTTCAAGTCCCTCGGCGACGGATATGAACAGTACATTCAGCCCATTTTTAGTGGCAGAATTGCGTATCGCGGTGTAATTCCCAAGGCGAAGTTTGCAGAAACCTTTCCCGCGCACTCGGCGCTCGATCATCCGGAAGCTGTGAGCTTTTCTACCTTTGACTATAGTTCATCGAGCCGCTGAACCCCGTTGCGAAGTACTGTGGAAAGAGCATGGTGAGTCTTATCATTTGCCCGCAGAATCTTTACTGAGGTCGCCTAGCATGTAATCGCACATCCCATCGGACCTATTATCGGCATGAATTTTTTCATTTCTCGGCCTGAGATGGAGGTAAGTTGAACATAGTCCTTTGTCGATCAACGTCTCAAATGAGGTGAAGGGGAAGCCGTATTCGGAGCCCATGATAACTGAAGTAACTAAAGAGCACGTCGCGGGACTGTTCGCCGACTGGGAACCCGATGTGCGATCGCTGGCGGAGGTATGTAACGGCTTTCCGACACAAAAATCATTCAACTCTGATCCACTTTTGGCAGAACGTTGAATCATACGCTGGTTGGGCGATTCACGTCGTCAATCCGCTACCACTGTGTGCCTCGGGTCCTGCAGTCTTAATTGGCGATGCGGCAAGTCGAGTATATCGAAACGCGCCCACGATGCTCATTACCTGTAGGCTCACGCGATGACGCCCCATCAAGGAATGGGCGGTGGTCAGGCTATCGAGGTGCGCTCATCATTCTGTTCCATGCACGACCCTGTATGCTAACATTGTTGAAGGACGCACACATGCTCGGTCGCCTGCTCGCCCACTCCTCAGCCGTAAAAGCGAACATCCCTGCCGTCCTAAAACTTTACCAGGAGCTTCGGCTCATTCCAGCTCAGGACGCCGCGGAGAAGTCAAGACTCAACGGAATGATGTATGAGTTCAACCATCCGGATTTCTTGTTTGATGAGCCCTCTCGCGAGGAATTGACGGCACTTGGAGAGGCCATCGGGCGTTCATTTGAGTGGTTGGCAGAGGGCAATGTTGTTGCAGGGGATTGGGCGGAGGCGGAGGCGGCAGTTGAGGTAGGCTCTGAATTTGACGAGTAATAGGGGTTGTTCAATTGTCCGAAAACTCCTGGAAATCGATTAACGCATGCTGGATTCACAGTGCAAGCTACCAATATATATTAAGCAATTATGTAGCGGCTTATCAGTGTTTAAGATCTGCGCGTTCGCATGTTCGAATTCTCACGCGACTCTTTTCACGAAACTAGCTAGAACTTTCGCTCTATTGGCGGGTGATCATCGGTTCAAGGATCTGGACACTATTCATAGTATGAGGATGCGATAATGGCGGCTGACACATTGAACGGCGGGCTCTTTTGCTCGGAAATAAGCCAGATCCTGATCCTAACCAGTGAAATGAACCGTGGGAACTAAGTGAAGTCCAAACGCCGCTTGGAGCCAATTCTTTATGGATACATTATACTAATAGTTCAAACCAAGTACTTGTTGAACTGGAACGTCAAAGCTCCTTCAGAGTTTCTGAAATTCAACGTTACAACCACCGCTTATTATTGCCAAAATGCGAAACGAAGGCGCCCGAATCTTCCACTTTCCACTGATGGATCACCTCAAGTTGCATCCTCGCCGATTCCTCAGGCGTGATCGGACCCTTGAAGTCTGGAAAGTGCTTCAGAGCCATCGACATTATCTCATGGACTTGAGCCATCATCTTGTCTGACACTGCCATGGCCATTCAGACCAACGCAAGGTGGCAGGAAGAGAAGAAGACTGACTCGGAGAAACGGCGGTGCTGCTAGTGTCAGCCATGCCAGGGCTGAGCGCCAAGAAGACGAAACCCTCTGGCTTCAACTCGACGGCGTATTTGGCGACCACCATGTTCAGGGCGGCCTTCGCTACCGAGTACGAGAATTGCGCGGCTGAGCCTGTTTGGAGTGTTACGTCGAGACCTCCGAAGCCACTTGTTATGCAGGCGACTTTCTTGGTTGTGCCCTCCTTGAGGAGAGGCAGGAAGGCGTTGGTACTGTGTACAGCACTGATGGTGTTCCATTTGAACTTTAGGGGATGAGCAGGTGAGGGAGAAAAAGGAAGTCTGGGACATACATTTTGGAGCAAATCTTCCTCGATCGCCTCTGGGGTCGGACTAGAGGCAACAATCAACACAACCGGTCGTTCTTAGTGAAAAGGACTTGCAACTCAGTGGCCGTGAGCCCCAGCATGGTGCTACCACCAGCATTGTTGATTAAATAGTCCAGTGTGCCGCCGGTGGATTCTGAGACTTCGGCCGCCGCCAGCTAGATGGTACAATTGAGGTCAACGAAGGTCCGTTGCAGAATAAACCCACATTCAGCGCTTTCGCATCAGTGACATCCGCCTCGAGGACGACGATGTTGTTCCTCGATAACGCGGTGAGATGGGTGGCGGTCGACTTGTTTCGTACGATGGCAAAAACAGTGTTCTGGCTGTCGGCACTCAGCTGTTTGACGAACGCGAGCTAGACGCGAAGAGGTCAACCGATCTGGCCCATGAGAATTTTCTGAACGAACTCCGAGTCCTCTGGTAGCACCGGTGACGACATAGGAGGGCATTTTGCAAGGGGGGGTGTATTTATTGAAGGTTTGACGTGCACCAGTCGAAATTTATATAGTAGCAATATCCCGAATTCTCCGGGAATCACATCTTACTGTCGGAAACTTGTCGGAACGCGGCAACACGGATACGGCTTACAGTCCGCGCGTGCGCGCGACCACGAGCTATGTCAAATCCCTCGCGATCCCCATACACGTCCGATTAAAATGCCGATCGATCCAAGGAGGGGTCCCGGGTTACGCCGTAGATAGGGAGGGTAGGTCGCATTACACGGCACGGTCCGAAATGGCGGTTTCCAGATTCTGGTGTACAATCGGGATTAAAAAATCGGATGTGGATCAATAATTTTCTTTTCAGCCTTCATATAGGGAAAGTATTTCCCGTGACCTAGGTACCCACTACCAACCACTCGATTTCAATGTTTGAGGTACATTTAATGCCTCACAAAACTGTCTAAAGTGCTACAAAGGCTCTGTAGAATTCTTTGACCACACCTCGAGACCACCCATGGACCACTTTGAGTTGAACTCGGCTAGAGGTGAGTGGGAAGCAAATTTATGTGTTTATCACTCACCAGTGGATGCCCCATACCCCTCCCAGCCTCTCCCACTGCCCAGCCCTTTTTCTCCCTCCCATAAGTTATAGGGAGAAGTTCGTTTCAGCCAGATGCACTCAATAGAGAGCGTACATAAAAATCTCAAGTTCGCTCGAGCTCGTGTATACTCGTTGACGTGAAATACGCGGCATCACAAGATGGGCTCCATACTTCGCAAAATTCTGTCGGTGGCTATTCTCTCGTAGACAGACGCTACAACATATCTTGCTCGTACCTCGCGTGGTGTAGTCGGTGGCTAGGATGGTTGGCTAGGATGGTTGGCGGTAAGTTTCCGTCGGCATATTCGGCCGTCACTACTGTCCCCTTCGGCCATCACTCTCCCACCGGCTTTGTCCCTTGAAGTTTTCTCCCCGAGGTTTTAGAAAGGAAACGAATCCCTATGCTATTTTTTGAAGGTCGATCCTCACAGTTCAAAACCGGCATGGTTCCGGTTTTAACTTTCGTGATCGATCAACCGCCGGAACATCGGGCCGATTGCCACTGCTTCGACGCGCGGCCTGTTTCCTTCCACTCTCTTGTTCTCGTCGCTCAGTTACTGCGCTCAATGGCTGCATTGAATGTCAAGGATCATTTCAGCGGAATACCCCTTGAATCGGACCCTGAAATATTTACCGACCTGGTCCACGCACTCGGTGCCCGACGTTCACTCGAATTCCGCGATGTCCTGTCCATCATGACTGAGGACTTAATCCCTGGCGGCGACCTCGCACTACCCCACCCAGTTCATGCCTTGATTCTGGTCTACAATACTAGTCCGGAGTATGAAGCCGGCATACGCGCTGAGCGACAGAAGGCGCGCGACGAAGGTCGCGGATATGCGGGGCACGGTGACAGTGAACCGGCGATCTGGTTTGAGCAGACAATCAGGCATGCCTGTGGATTCTTTGCCATGCTGCATGCTGTTCTAAACCTCAGTTCAAACGGGCACTTCATTGGTCAGTCATTTTAGTCGATGTCCTTGCAATCAGGCTGAGTTAGCACGAAAAGAACCCGACTCACTCCTTGCATCACTTCTCCGCGAAACCATTCCACTTGAACCCAACGCGCGCGCTGCTGCCCTCAAAGGCTCGGAAGGGATAGCTCAGGCCTATAACCGTGCAGCAGTCAGAGGAAGCAGCCAGCTGCTCCACGCTGAGGATGTTGTGCCCGGCCACTATGTTTGTTTCGTTGCTTCTCCAAAGGATGGTCACATATACGAGCTGGATGGCGGCAAAAATGGGCCTGTGGATCACGACGAGTTCCTCGATGGGAATCGAGATGTGTTGAGCGGGGGTCTCAAGTTGGTGCGGGATTTCGTCGAGTCGAAGTTGGATCCTGCGAACCCTCACTTTCATCTTATGGCGCTTGTCTCTTCGGATGAGGCCAGTGCGTAAATTTTGTAGGAGTAACTCGAATCAAGTTTTTTTTCTGATCACTAAACCTCGGGCCTTGAACAGCGGGCTCGGTCGGGTGACCTTGCGCCGTCATTGATCGCCGCTCTCAACCCGCTCCCTTTCCTTGCTTCGACTCATTGGATGAGCATTAAGCTTCGGCAGCGACGTGGTGTCGGTCCTCTCGTTGGTACAACTAAGACCTCCCCGAGTCCATAACTTGGGCGCACAACTTTAGAATCCGAGCTAGTGGGATTTGAGCGTCCTGGTCCTGCTTCCTTCCTCCATCTGTCACTTCTGCCATTCAAACTCGAAGCGAGTACGTACGTAAGGTGGACCTCTCTTTCTTCTTCACCGCCAGCACCGCGATGAACCTGACCTCTGTTGGGATATTGGGAGCAGTGGTTTTCGCTCGCCATGCTGACCGCATCGAAAGCTTCTCTAGCCCAACAACTTGGGCGACGGATAATACCTTCATCACCCCGCTGGGGACTGTGCGTTCTGACCCTCTATCAGGGGACTCCTCACGAGTACTCGTTACAGAACCAAGCATTCCAATCGGGCACTTTTCTGCGGTCTGAATACCTCGACTCCCGGTCCCCGTCCTTTATCTCGGGCATAAGCCGTGAGATCGTCAACATACACGAGGTTTTGGTCCGGGCGGATTCTTCTGGCGACGGAACAATCTTTCAGCAATCTGTGAGCGCCGTAATCCAAGGCTTATATCCCCCGACCACGGACTACAAAATTACGCTGGCAAACGGAAGCACTATCCTCGGTGCGCTTGGTGGATTCCAAAATATCCCTAGTGAGTCTAGGAATTCAATGGCTATCAGCTACTCTGAACCAGCGTTGGAAGTCGAATCCGTAGAGATGAACGAAGATGTCTCTCTGAATGGCCTCTTGTCGTGCCCGGTGCGTTCTTTAGACGACCGATATACATTTTACTCAGTATTCTGCCAGAATTTCGATCAACATGTCGCAAATCTGGAGCAGTCGCCTCTTTTTGTTTCTAAAGGGAAAGAGGCTGCACCGTTTCTTCGGAAACTACAACCCTTTTTGGGCGACCGGCCTATTGACTTTTCCTTCATGGTGAGATTCCTCCTTATTAAATGCTTCATCGAGCTCCCTAACCTTCATCTACATAGTTCAATGTATTTTCCAGCCTTACCGTGACATGCACTCGCTAATCGTCCCATCTAGATGTGGGACTTTGTCGACGTGCAGATGCAACACAACGCCACCTTTCTCCGTGAAATTCCTCCAGGTTTCGTCAACCGGGCCCGAGTGCTCGCTGACTTCCACGACGGGAACGCGTTTTCGGACCCTAAGCCGGACGGAATTGGTAACGGTACGTCTCGAACCTCTTTACAGTTCACAATAACGAGGTTGTACCATCCCAGTTGCAACCCGCGTGATGCTTCCCTCCATTTTCTCGGCGCTAACACGCATCGTGAACGAGACCGACCCTCTCAAGCTCGCTATCAACGGGATCAGCTATAAGCCCTTCATCAGTCTTTTCAACCTCACCGAAGCTACCAAGACGAATCCAGAGATTGCGGGAATTGGTACGCACTCTCAAGTTTACGTCTTATTTTATTTTCAAAGATTGATATTTCGCTCTAGAAAATTACAACTCCTTGGCCGCGCTTGAAATCCGCAACTCTTCCTCGGGAGAGCCTACTTTGCGGTTGAAATTCAAGAACGGGACGGACGAACACGAGTTCAGAGTACTCAAGATGTTTGGGCAGACCGACGTCCCCCTCTCGGAATTTATCAGTCGGCTGACGGTACGTTTCTCACATTTAACGTTGACATTTCGCTGATTGCGATTTCGTCGGCCACAGCCAGTGGCAATAAACAGCACTGCAGAGTGGTGTGCCGCGTGCAATCAAACCGTTTTACGCGGCTGCAGTTCATGAGAAACCTCGCGCCCCAGCTGCGGCGGTTGGCTCGGCTAAAATTTGACCAACATCCGATATCGATGTAATTAGCCAAACCTTGGTTAATCGGGCTGGGATTATTTTTCTTCGCGATCTTAGGCGCTGCCAATATATCTTTCCTCGATGGATTCAACATAACGAAGCTCAAGACATTTGAGTACATGTATTGAATGGATGCAATGAACGAGTCGTAGGGAGGGGATCGGAATTTTCGCGTGTGTATTACTGTACATGGCCAACTGCTTTTTCATCAAGACGTTCCCAATTCAGGACTCTACGGCTTCCTTCATCTCCTCAGTGGGGAACTTTGAGAAGGCGTCCTTGAGTTTATCGATGGGAGCGACCAGGAAACCTGCAAGCGTCTCAAAAGGCGGTTGATTAGGAGCCGACGGATGGGCGCTGGTAAGGAAAATTCAGCAAGGGGCGCCAGTGAAGCAAAGGTTAAGAACAAACCGAGTGGGTACGAATTTCTTAGTCAAAGAGAACTGGGAGGCAGCATATTTACTGCCGTCTTCCCCGAGCTGAGGTTCTAGAAGCGGCAGGTCCTTTGTGACGATGATAAAATTTAAGGGGTAATCCGTTGGAACAAAACCACAAACCTTGATTTCCTCATCGTCGTTGTGGTGCCGCAAGCTGACCATCATCCTCTCAATGATTTTGTCGTACTCATCCGTTCCGGGCGTCAGAGACTCCAGCTTGGAGAGCATCTCTTTGACATGCTACGCGGCTCGGGGTGAGCTACGTTGGTTCAACCCAAGAGATACAACACACCTGGTGCTCCTCCCTGTCGTGGTCGGTCAATTTGAGACCTTCCGCGCCGAGGTGCTTTTCCATGAGCGGATACACGACGATTTCCTCGCCAACGGCATGGCGGGCAATCTCCCAGGTGAGCTGGCGACTCCAGCGGGCTTGGGAATCGAGATCGCCTGCGGCTTTCTTGTAGTAATCGTAGTATTCGTACATCTGCAAGGAAAGGATTTATGCCAATCCGTTCCAAATGGTTAGACTTTCCTCACCTCCTGGTGGTCCTCCTTTATCGCTTCTGTCAATCTCTGCTTGGTAGCCATGGTTCTGGAGAGTAGATAAGGAAGTTGGTGGAAGACTGGGCGAACTGTAGTGCGAGTGGTGGGTAAGAGAGCAAGACGGAACATGGACATCGTCACTCTTGCTGTGTCGTCATATCCCGGTCATTCGGGAAATTCCGACAATATATTCCCACGGTTGAACTTGCTAAAATTTGTCATCAGTACTTATCCCAATTCAGACTGAGCCGCCATCTTCTACAGATGTTCTTCAAACTTTTACGAAGTAAATAACCAGTCCGGAACACAATTTCGCTTCCTGCTGGATATGCAACTGAAAAACCGAACCCAACTGTACAACAACACATAGTACTGTACAGAACTGATTATGACTTGATTATATGTAAGGACTGTTCCTAGGTAGATACTAACGAACGAAATTACCGTACAAAGTTCCAGACAGCCATGAAACAACGGCCGAGAGAAAGGAAGGAATGGATGCTGATGGCATCATGTAAAATCATAAGGGTCACCAAAGGTCAAGGGATAGTTTCAGGAGGTGTATCATCCTGAATCGAAACATGGGAGTCCTTTTCTGAAACGACAGTTGAACTGGAAGAGCCCTCGCTCGACACTGACAAACGCCTGAGGCGAGGGCTGCCCCCCTCGCTCGACGTCGACGAACGCCCAGAGCGAGAGCTTATCGTGGTCCAGGTTGAGATCGACAAGCGCAGAGCATCGGGGTCGTTCACGTCCACGAGACCAGAAAAGGGTTCGTCCTTCCTCTCAATTTCCGGCACCGCATGCGCGGACGCCGCCTAAAGATCATGTCAGAAATAATGTTGGGTAATAAGTAGAGGTGATTCCGCACCGGGTCGTCCGCGAAATGGCGGGTGACGACGGCGATTCGGTTAATGTCTGCAACAACTCAGGAGATTCTCAGGTGAGCGCTGTGCAGAAACGTACAGATTCCACCGAGGTTGAATGTTGTGGCCAAACCAACCTCCATTGTGCCGTCAGCCATCTCACCGCGCATTTTGGAGCGGTTGTTGAGGAGATAGAGCATCGTGCAGGAGTACACTCGTCCCAAGATGAACGTGACGCTAATTGCGACTGGATAAAAAAGGGGTCAGCTGTGATTCTTGAGAGTTAGCGCTACGGACCGTTGCTGGCAGGTTCGTGGAAGTACGCGAAGACAGCAACGATGGCGATGAGTGACGTCGAGGAGCCCGTCGAGATGGCCGAGGTCATCAATCTCCGGAGGAGACTGTGAGATAAGGTGAGTTGAAGGTTGAGATGGGCTACGAAGCTAAGAACCTTTTGGCGGATTGGTCTTCAGCTTTGACTACGATGAAGGCGCCAGACGAGCGATACGGCGATGCCAACATCCGCAATCATGCCGGCTATAAGCCAGATTCTACAACTCGTTAGTGGAATAGTAAGGCAAAACAACAAATGTACAAACGTGACAAAGCGAGTCGCGTCGCCTCGCTCGGAGAAAAAAACGTTTACAGAGGTTTCGACCGCAGTGCCGATAGAGCCCGCAAACGCGGTGGCAGAAAAGAGCGACAGGATAACAACGGTGACGGAATGTCGTGTCCTGAGTGAAGTTCGATGGCTTTCGGAGCGGTATATGGGTGGGCTTACATTCGCCAAAACCGATACAATATAAAGCCTTGGACAAGAGCTCCGACGACACCTGTTGCAATGAAGTGGAAGGACGATAGGCCAGTTCTGTATTGTCAGGTAGTATTTCGTCTCCCCAGTAGGTGACTCCGTACTAGAGCGCATTAAGGGTCGAGTTAATTCAAGGACAGAGATCACCTGACAAGATAGACCGCGGTGTATTCCGCCAAACTGTCGACGACATTAATGACCGCGGCGAACCCAACCACGCATTGCATTATCCAACCAGTCGTTCTTCATGTGGCGGAAGTAATAGCTCAGTTGGAAGAGCTCTATTACAAGAAGATAGCTATGGAAGTCGTCAAAAAGGGGCGCACGAAGATGGAGATGTGTTCACCTGTTCAGGATGGTTCCCAGGAGCAGAGAGCTGGAAGAGAATTGGTCGGTGTACAGCGGACACGATTGGGAACTCACCCAACGGCCTTATCCAAGGAAACCATCTCTTTGGGAATGAGAGGGGGAAAGGGGTAGCACTTGGAGCCAACTCCTTGCCTCTATATAATACGCCGTGCCCGAGTCCCTTTCTGTCAAGTCCGAACGTCCAGGTCCGGGCAAAAAGATCCGCAGTAATCAGAGAGCCTCGGGCCTCATCCCCCAGATAGTCGAATCGGACAGCAGCGAGGGCCAGGTTAAGGGAGCGAGCGGCAAGGGCCTTGTGAGCTATGTGATGGCCCATATCCATTTCTTCGAACTTGCAGGCAGATATTCGCCCTGAGGAGGATGTCCTCGATTTATTGAACTATAAGAAGAAAAACCCGTTGAGTTGCGTTGAAAGAGAACTGTGCGTTGAAAGAGAACTGGACGGTGGTGGCAGGGGGCCGGCCGAGGTCGGGTTTGATCCGAACCTATCTTGGCTCTTTCTCACTATCGCCGATCATGGCACTGGCAGTGCTGGCACCAACTTCAAACTTGGCCTTGGTCTTGCCTGACAGCTGCCCCTCCATGAAGGCCCAAACCCCAGATCGGGAAAGACCTGCTCCGAACTGAGAGCGGGCAAAGGAGCCGACGACCGTGCCATCAAGTATGTATTGTAGTATGTACTCCATTAATGGCGCGCGCCTTCGGCCAGCTTCTGCCCCGGGCGACGAACAGCCTCAGGAGGGGTCACAGGATCCATAGTAGGCACATCCTTCATCGTGTTGACAGCTTCTCTAAGGCGGGCCGCGGGTGATTGGCAGTTGGCGCCCAGGTCCTTTTTTCGCGTCCTCGTATGCATTGCGATAGTTATACAGCCGGTTAATCTCGACATTTCGGCGTCCGCTCTATTTTGCTGGAGGGCTCGGAGGAATGTGCATCAGAATCTCGTCTTTTCGTTCACGATCACCACACTCCTAGGCTGGGCCGGGGCCTTTCACGAAGCGCAGACATCGACAGATGCCAGATAGATGCCACTCGCGGGGGTTCCAATTGAACAGGATGCCGATTTTTGTCATTTGCCAAGTTTAACCAAACCTGCGGAGTACTTAAATAGTGCAGACCGCGGCCAAAGTCGTTACAAGCGCCATGGTCAATCTTCTTCCCTCCACTGGAACTCTGCTCGGCGTCATTCTTCTCGCTCGTCATGGAGATCGTCTCGATTTCTTCCAGGACCCTTTCACCTACGACCCTTCTGCGACGGAACTGACTCCCCTTGGCACAGTGAGCCTATTTGGTGCGACTATACAAACGCTCACCTCGACTTTCTTACAGGCTCAAGAATTCCAACTCGGCACTTTTCTGCGATCGACGTACTTGAACCCCAAAAATCCTTCAACATTCATCACCAACATCAGTACTGACCTTGCAAATATCGACCAACTAATTATACGGGCTGACGCCGCCGGGGAGGGAAATATCATCCTCGAGTCCGCTATGGCTCTGCTCTCAGGTCTCTTCCCCGCGACCCACAACTTCAACACAACACTTGCCAACGGAACGACTGTTGTCGGCGCATTGGGCGGTTATCAATATGTACCAAGTTAGTGTTCTCAGCCGCCCATGAGGCTCAACGGCTCACCACAATACGCAGTTGAATCCGTTGAGCCCAATCTCGACATTTCGCTCAACAGCTTCACTTCTTGCCCAGTAGGCCCTTCCATTGCCACTGGCTCATTCGATTGATTATTTATCCTGTAGAACTTTGACGTGCACACTCTGGCATTTTACAACTCGTCCGAGTTCAAGGCTAAAGCACAGGAAGCTGCTCCCTTTTTGAACAAGCTTCAACCTTTCGCTGGTAATCGCAGTATCGATTTCACAAACATGGTGAGTTGTATTCCGTCGCCCGGAGTTCTTTGAATCATTTACGGAACGAGAATACAGTTCAACGTAAGATTATGCACACTGGTACCGTGGCCTTACTTATCCCAGCGTTTCTCTAGGTTTTCGATTTCGTGAATGTGCAGATGATCCACAACAAAACATTCTTCGATAGTCTCCCGCCGACTTTCGCGGCCCAAACACAAGTGTTGGGAAATTTCCACGAAGAAGGGGTCTTTACGGACAACGAAGCAGGCGGAATTGGGAACGGTGGGTGGTTGACTGTTTGTATTGGGTTCCGCTCACAGGCAATAGTTGCCATCCGGACAATATTGCCCTCGATATTTACCTCCTTGACCCGAATCGCCAACGAAAGTGACCCGTTGAAGTTAGCACTGAATCAAATCAGCTACAAGCCTTTCATCAGTCTCTTCAATGTCACTCAGGCGTCGGCGAACCACCCAGAGATCGAAGGCATAGGTAAGTCCTTTTGCAATGCTACCCTCCTCTCGCCTGACATAAACAATTCCCAAGTTAACTATGCGGCGGTCGTCTCGCTCGAACTCCATAAAAGTCCCGCTGGTTCTCCTACCGTCTTCCTGAAATTCAAGAACGGTACGACTGAAGACGATTTCCGCCCCCTCCCAATGTTCGGGAGCGCCGGTATCCCTCTGAACGAATTTATCGAACGGCTGGCGGTGCGTGGTTATATTTCATCGCATGGAAGAGATCTTACTTTTTTGTGTAGCCTGTAGCAATCAACACCACGGCTGAATGGTGCAAGGCATGCAATCAAACAACCTTGCGGGGGTGCTCTGCTTGAATCACGATCTTGTCGTTTTTTACTTTTGTTTAGTCATGTATGCAAAAATGTTATCTGGCCCTGGGTCCGGAGGGAAAAAAGTCTCCGCTATCCCCCTCGCTTCTCTCTCGCATACGACTCTCCTCGTGATCGGTGCATTGACTTAAGGCTGTATTGGTGAAGTAAGAATAGCGAGTGACCATTGGACGTCTTACTCTAGTTGGTGTCTCAAAATTTATTCAACCGTGGGACCGAGTTGACCCTCCCCTGCGAAGTGGAGTAGATAACGAGACTCGCTGGTTACTCTTTCTCATTTCTTATGCTGGCAATTTCGTAGCACATTACTTAGTCTGGTTGGCAGAGTTTGACCAGGTTCAGCTTTTTTGTTTCATAACTTAATCGTCCGAAACCCCAAGTTCGGATCAGCGGTCCGAGCGATCAATCAGATCGGAGATCTCGTTACGGCTTGTGACACCGCTCCTCTTCCTTTACCTCGACAATCGCGCGCGATGCCCAAGGGAAGAACCAAGTGGTCGATCAAAAAGAAAAACAAGCAACCCCAGAACGTTCTAGGACGCGAAGCGAACGCGCCCACCACCACTGAATGGGCCTTGATGACCCCATACAACACTTTTCAGGGTATGTCACCCCCGCGCACTTTAGTCTTCCATCTCACGTTAAAACAGTGACCGACGAGAACGACGTCGGGTACGACTTCTCAGTCCAAGATGTGTAAGGTTTGCACACCCATTTTCTGCTCAATCGCCCATCCAATCATCTAGCGTGTGTGTGTTGCCCAACGGACGCCACGTCGGGGCGCCGATCGAGCTACACGAGTATTGGATTTGTAGAATCCTCGATATTCGTGCCCGAAACGATACAGACGTGCGTTGAGTCGTTTAGGACCGAGTAAACGAATTCCGACCGACCCCTCGCAGGTCTGGGTGAAAATAGAATGGTTCTACTCTGCGCAGGATGCTGCGCGCGAAAGCTCCTCCTTGTGCGTTTTCTGTTCTGTACTGAGCGATTTCTTTGCTTAATCATAGATTCAGTGTCGCATCCCACTGTGGCCGATACGAGCGGTTAAAGTCGAACCACAGTGACTGTGTTTCGACTTCGGTTTTCAATGGTATATCCATCCATCATGTGGGTGCTGCATTTCCTGACATTTCTTAGGGATGGCGTCGATAAAATATTATGACGAAACAAACCTGAACCAAGAACCCATCTTCGCCGACGATTTTTATTACAGGTATACCATCGATCTCCCAGATCTGTCCATTTCCGTAAGTGATTTCTGTCCCATCTACGAGAAAGATAAGTTCAACTCGGCATTGAATCTATAGCCTACCCCGGCTGCGACATGCGTCTGCGGCTGCCTCTACGACCCTTCTGACATCGCCCCAGGATCGGTCATGCACCTATGCCCCCGGCCAAAGTGCCGAAAGTACTACCATCGCGGGTGTATATCTCCGTCCAAAGGCAAAGGCGCCCCCATCTCCCACCTTCAACGTGTCGACTTTCTCCTCACTGACCCCGATACCGGCGCCGCACTGGAATTACCTCTCAACGAAAGCGCATCCGCCGAGCCCCCGAAGAAGCGGCGTCGCGCGAGCCACGTAACCGATCCCGCAGCGTTCAGCGCACCCATTGCAGCGCTGCCGCAGAAGCTGGTGCGTGCGGCAGCACAGCCTATCGTACGCGGAGGCGCGTTAGGTGTCGCCGGGAATGTCGCGGCCGTGGTTGCAGCCCGCCGTCTTGTGTGCCGCGCGTTGCGTGATGGCGTCAAGGTCGAGGCGTGGCCGGACCAGATGCCGAAAGATTGGGAGAAGTCGATGCCTGACGGATGGGACGCCGAGGGGATCGAGCTTGACGCAGCGGAGGTTACCGAGAATGGGGTGCCAAACTCCGAGTCGAACATTTCTGTGAGTGGAGGGAAGAGGGGAAAAGGAGCGAAGGGTAAAAAGAAAGCGAGGACCGTGACCATCGATTCAACGAAGATGGTACTGGCCTTGCCCAGCGTGCGGAGGGGCGATATAATCCGTGGGATTCGGCTAAGCTTTGTGTACAGTACGTTCCCTACCTATGCCCTTCTCTTGCGCGCCTCACTCCTTGATAGTTTCTGATTTTATTTTCATTCTGTACTGCGTGCCGAGGCGAGAGGTAAATAGCCGAGTGGGTTTAATCGCGCCGGAGTCAACCTCAGCGGAACGGCTGTATTGCGGGCGGCCAGTTAAGCAAGCTGTGAACGCTCACTGAACAAGATTCAACTGAGCGGAGCCAGGGTGCGCACAAGACTGGCGGTGCTGATAATGAACAGAACTGGTGTCATGCCAAGAAGTTGAAGAACCCCAGGTCATCAGCTCGTGCGACCTGGTTTGTTCGCCGATATCTCCATCTTAAGGCCACAGCCTGGCGGCTCCGTTGAGTCCGTTCGCTGGTTTTACCTTCCCTGGTTTACGAATCCGCAAGTCATGGCGCATTCGTCAGGATGTAATGTCTCGGGGTTGCGTCACCCACATCACCGGTTTTGAATGGCTTCAATGCAAACTCTTTGTTGAAATCTTCTGACAACAATATTCGTAGTTCGGTTTTGACGACATGTGGGTAAGCATCGCTGCGCAGGCAACTTGCGGTCCAGGAACCCCGGTCGAAGCTCAGCCGGCCGGCGGTTACGCGTACATGTCCCACTCGGCAACGCAATCATATAAAGGTTGCGCACGAACCGCACAACGTCCATCAAACTTCAAAATGCCCCAGATCCTCGCCATCGCTGTCTGTATCTCCGACGATGTTACTCTGTCTGACTTTGTTCCCCCGGTTGAGATCCTTTCTAACCTGAACTTGGCGGATCATCCAGTCTACGGTGCTACTATGGGCGAAGTTCCCTACCGGGTGACAATAGACTATGTCGCGCCGACGATGGAACCTGTAGTGCCCCTGCTAGGACGAGTCGCCCCCACTGTAAACCCGACCTTGACGTATGCCGACGCCCTCGCTTCTGGAAAGCAGTTCGACATTCGTTGGTACCCTGCAGGTATGCGTAGGGATTTGTGCCGGTGTGGATTCACTGAGATAATCATTTCAGGTCCGATGGACTATGTGACGGGGGAAAAGAAGACTCCCAGGTCGAAATCGACTTCTCGCCAAGCAGGCGCCCCGGGGCGAAAATCTGGTGATGTCCGTTTGTGCTGGGGCATATCAGCTAGCGCTTGCGGGGATCCTCTCGGGAAAACGGGCTACTACGAACAAGTCGGTATACCGTGCCGTCGTGGTGTCGTCAATTAAAAATACCTTTCCCCGAGGATTCACTCATGCGTCAGGAAATTTTGTTCTAGGCTGCCACGCCCAAGGATATCCAGTGGGTCGCCAAGGCGCGCTGGGTTGTCGACGGAAAATTTGGACGAGCTCTGGGGTCTCTGCAGGTAAGACCGCAGCAAAACACTTCACCTTCGCTCATCTGAAGCTCCTTTTCAGGGGCCGACATGGCCCTCGCCTTTCTCGAACATCTCACGGACGCGAAGCTGCAGCGGTCGTCCGGGGGTGGATGGAGATCCCCGAAGTCACGGGACCAGGATGATCCCTTTGCCGCAGTTTCATGGTCTCGTTTAACTGGTCTGTTCAACTAAGCATACCAAAGTGTGTTTGAAAAGTTCGAAGGTTCGCGTACTTTGTAAGTTTGTTAGGATATCAAACAGTGCATGCTGTTAGCATCCTTCGGCCTGGCCAAGCCTTGGGACTTGAGCCCTTCACAGAGGCTTGGGTCTCTGCGCAAAAAAGGTTCCATCAAACAAGAATTTCAATGAAGTTCCATGTATGTTGAACTTGTGTTGAACCAAATGCTGTCTAGAAAATGACTGGTCCGCATGGAAGTAGTCCCCAGTGCGGCCAGCGTTTCTTGGCACTTGGTGTCGACTTTCTCCTCACTGATCCCGATACCGGCGCCGCACTGGAATATTACCTCTCAACGAAAGCGCCATCCGCCGAGCCCCCGAAGAAGCGGCGTCGCGCGAGCCCACGTAACCGATCCCGCAGCGTTCAGCGCACCCATTGCAGCGCCTGCCGCAGAAGCTGGTGCGTGCGGCAGCACAGCCTATTGTGCGCGGAGGCGCGTTGGGTGTGGCTGGGAACGTCGCGGCCGTGGTTGCAGCCCGGCGTCTTGTGTGCCCGCGCGTTGCGTGATGCGTCAAGGTTGAGGCGTGGGCGGACCAGATGCCGAAAGATTGGGAGAAGTCGATGCCTGACGGATGGGACGCCCAGGGGATCGAGCTTGACGCAGCGGAGGTTACCGAGAATGGGTTGCCAAACTCCGAGTCGAACATTTCTGTGAGTGGAGGGAACAGGGGGAAAGGAGCGAAGGGTAAAAAGAAAGCGAGGACCGTGACCATCGATTCAACGAAGAGGTACTGCCTTGCCCAGCGTGCGGATGGGCGATATAATCCGTGGGATTCGGCTAAGCTTGTGTACAGTACGTTCCCTATCTATGCCCTTCTCTTTTGCACCTCATTCTTTGATAGTTTCTGCTTTTATTTTTCATTCTGTACTGTCGTGCCGAGGCGAGAGGTAAATAGCTGAGTGGGTTTAATCGCGCCGGAGTCAACCTCAGCGGAGCGGCTGTATTGCGGGCGGCCAGTTAAGCAAGCTGTGAACGCTCACTGACAAGATTCAACTTGAGCGGAGCCAGGGTGCGCACAAGACTGGCGGTGCTGATAATGAACAGAACTGGTGTCATGCCAAGAAGTTGAAAAACCCCAGGTCGTGCGACTTAGTTTGTTCGCCGATATCTCCATCTTAAGGCCACAGCCTAGCGGCTCCGTTGAGTCCGTTCGCTGATTTTACCTTCCCTGGTTTTACGAATCCGCAAGTCATGGCGCATTCGTCAGGGATGTAATGTCTCGGGGTTGCGTCACCACATTCACCGGTTTTGAATGGCTTCAATGCAAACTCTTTGTTGAAATCTTCTGACAACAATATTCGTAGTTCGGTTTTGACGACATGTGGGTAGGCATCGCTGCGTAGGCAAACTTGCGGTCCAGGAACCCCGGTCGAAGCTCAGCCGGCCGGCGGTTACGCGTACATGTCCCACTCGGCAACGCAATCATATAAAGGTTGCGCACGAACCGCACAACGTCCAAAACTTCAAAATGCCCCAGATCCTCGCCATCGCTGTCTGTATCTCCGATGATGTTACTCTGTCTGACTTTGTTCCCCCGGTTGAAATCCTTCTCACCTAAACTTGGCGGATCATCCAGTCTTCGGTCCTACTATGGGTGAAGTTCCCTACCGGGTGACAATAGACTATGTCGCGCCGACAATGGAACAGGTGGTGCCCCTGTTAGGACGAGTCGCCCCCACTGTAAATCCGACCTTGACGTACGCCAACGCCCTCGCTTCTGGAAAGCAGTTCGACATTCTTTGGGTTCCTGCAGGTATGCGGAGGGATTGTCCGGGGATTCACTGAGATAATTTCAGGTCCGATGGACTATGTGACGGGGAAAAGAAGACTCCCCAGGTCGAAATCGACTTCATCGCCAAGCAGGCGCCCGGGGCGAAATATGTGATGTCCGTTTGTGCTGGGGCATATCAGCTAGCGCTTGCGGGGATCCTCTCGGGAAAACGGGCTACGACGAACAAGTCGGTCTACCGTGCCGTTGTGGTGTGTCAACAAGAATCGGTTTTCCTGCGGAATCCGCTGATCAGATCGCGTAGGCGGCAGCACCCAAGGAATCGAATGGGTCGCCAAGGCGCGGGTTGTCGACGGGAATGTTTGGACGAGTTCTGGGGTCTCTGCAGGTAAGACTGTAGCAACAAACTTCGCCGTCGCTCATCTTCTTCTCAGGGGCCGATATGGCCCTCGCCTTTGTCGAGCATCTCACAAGTGCAAAGGTTGCAAGCTTCATCCGGGGCGTGATCGAAATCCCCGAAGTCACAGACCAGGATGATCCCTTTGCCGCAGTTCATGGTCTCGTTTAACCGGTCTGTTCAACTGAACACACTCAAAGTGTGTTGAAAAAGTCGAAAGGTTCGCGTACTTTGTAAGTTGTTAGGATATCAAACAGTGCATCCTATTAGCATCCTTCGGCCTGGCCAGCCTTGGGACTTGAGCCCTTCACAGAGGCTTGGGTCTCGCGCAAAAAAGGTTCCATCAACCAAGAATTTCAATGAAGTTCCATGTATGTTGAACTTGTGTTGAACGAAATGCTGTCTAGAAAATGACTGGTCTGCATGGAGTAGTCCCCAGGAGGAGGAGGAGGAGGATGTATTAACCGCGGCGGTCCCATTGAGGAACAATGCGGGTGCTGTACCTACACACATGAGCCTCAGCATGTATGCTACAGCTAAGTACTAGTCGAATCGATAACGGGTAGAGATACATAAAGGCATTCTTCTCACGAGACGAGCACAGTACCCAGGAAAAATAAAAACACCAACCCCGACTATCGCCCATATCCCACCGGAATGTACCGCTCGAACGCGTCAAAGAGACATAGAACCTCGTGAACAAATTTTGCCAGTCGTCTCACTACCTTCCTCGACGACACCAGGCGGTGCAAGAAGTCGTAACGAGGAAGAAGCAGGAACGCAGCCTCCAGTGCATCGTCACACTGGAAGGCATCCGCCAAGAACCCATCTCTCAGCCCCATGAGCGCAGTGTGCGAATCACATTCCAGAAGGGCGTGGACTTCATCTTCGACCGATCTGCAGCAGAACCTGCAGAGCCGTTCCTCTCTAGGGATCGAAAGTCGTGTCGAGAAG
>JARKIB010000668.1:0-43028 GCA_029378385.1 Mycena metata
AAGAGCAGTCTCTATGTTGGGTAAATTTTGTTAGCAGGAGTAGGTAGTTTAGCTTGTATTATTCGGAGAAAAATTGAAAGAGAAAGAGGAAACGCGACTGGAGTTGAATTTGTCGCATCAAATCGCAGTCGGCGTCAATCTCGGTCGGTGCGATTGTTATCCATAAAAAACGTAGCATCGAGCCAGGAGAACACAGAGAGAGCAGGCGGCAGCTCTACATCAGGAGCTCCTGTGAGAATTCTATCTTTGGGTGTTCGGTGTCCGATCAGTCACAGCTTGAACCGTGGGAATTCCCCCTTGGTGAATTTTAGTGATATACATAGCTATATAACCTAGTAAGGTGGGTAAAAAGCCTAAATTTGCCACGAGGAGGGCTATTTGCCTTTCAACAACAGTGTTTCATTCAACCTTGCAGAATATGTGATCAAAACTAACGGTTATTTTCCCACGGTTCAAAAAGGAAGACAGGCGATCTCGAACGAATGTGCTTTGGATATTTCCATCGGTCAAGGTATATGGATGTCCCTAGCGCGTCTCGAACGCCTTTTGATCGCCTTGCATCCCAAGATCGTCGTTCTTGAGGCGTGAGTAGTGATCAAAACTCGCTTAATCATAATATATAGCTGGGAGATAGGCAGAAGCCTTTTCGAGGAAGACCCTCGAACCGGGCCTGTTAGGCGGTGCGGAGCTCCAACCAAACTGGGGTACGATCCAGCGGAATGTGGTAGGATCATCGGAGTTTAAAACCTTTAGTGTACCCACACGGCAATGGAACTTGCTAAACGAGTAAAACGGGAAGCAGTCCTCGAAAACAGATTGAGCTTCGTCCTTTGCTCAGGCTGTGTTCAAGTTGAAGTGCTCGTGCGTTCTTAACCTTAATAGTCGAAGTGCTCAATGCCCGGCTTGCCGTCCTCGAAAACCCGCCGCGACATGCAGGGCCGAGGACGGCGGTAAGAAGTGTGATTCTGCGAAGAGTCCAAGGTGGGTCCCTCGCGTATTATGTGTCAAATGGGGGAAAATGTCGGCACATGCAGCCCGCCGCGCGACCAGGAAGAACTGTCGCTACTGAACTGCCGAACATCGAGCAGCCGCCGAACCCGTTGTAACTATAGAAAGGGAACCGAGCGCTGCCCGGGAATATCGGCATTGGTGTAATTACGGTTCGGGAAGACACAAAACACAAATACAGGTCTGACCTCGTTTTGGATCTTGCTCGATCTGTGTTGCCCTTGTTCGGATCAAAAAGCGTGTTTCACTGAACTCGGCAATCAATTATTACGAAATTGTTGCCTTGCGCACACGACTACGACTTGCACACGACCTCTTCTTGACTTCTCAAAACACCTCAGAGTGTCAACGTTGACGCGCGTCAACCCCGGGCCTTCCTACTGTTTAGACAGTGGTTCCGACCTCCTGCTTTGAATCGATATTCGCTGTTTCAAATACAAGGACCTCGCATAAAATTCACGGCCACGCGGTTTGGGCGCTCAATTTTAAATTGAGTAACGGGTATGTACAGGCTGTACAGCGCATCAGGGGGACACCCTTCCCTAAGCGACCGGACGGCGAACAGCTTGCGTCGGACTCGGAACACCGTTTTCCGACATGCTTGAAATAGCTGAGAAGTTAGGTAACGCCGTTCTTCCTTCTTGCTCCCTTTTTCCTTCTCACTCCCCGCGGTTTGTCGGTTCGTGGGCGCTCCAACCCTTTAGGCCGCCGCACGACGTTCTTTTTTTTCGACTCCTTACCTACCGCAAGACCCTCAAGATGGTCGCAAGCAACCCCCTCTTCAATGGGTGGACGATCAAGAAATTCAACGCCACAGTTATAAATGACGTGTGGCCCGAGGTGTCATTCTTCACTCTCGTTGCTGCCAGTATGTCCTGGTTCACCCGATGTTATATAAAATAATTGACGCGCCGCCAGTGGTCGCATTGGTAACAAAAATGACAAGCCACAGTCTCGCAGTGCCCAGCTCTCTCCTCACCGTTCTCGGCACTGTTCTAGGCCTTGTGATATCCTTCCGAACGTCGACTGCATATGAGAGGTCTGTCGAGGATAGACTATGATATCTTCCACTCAACTAAATAATTAATAGGTATCAGGATGGGCGCAAGATGTGGACCAACATCACGATAGCATCTCGCAATGTTGCGCAGATTGTGAGTCATTCAGTTTTCTGGGGCTGTCGGCTTTTAATGTGTCTCGTAAGATATGGATCCATGTACCGTTTGAGCGAGTGGGCACGGACAAGAAGAAAATGACTATCGTTCAAAGTGTGATAGAGAAAAAGACCATGGTTAACTTGGTGCGGTGACAAAATGAGCCTGAAAATCCGGTTGTTGAGCTTTGAGTGTAGGTCCAAGCATTCTCCGTTGCGGTGAAGGTGAGGAGTTGCATTTTATACCAAGCATTTATCTCATATCCGACTTCAAGCACTTCCTGCGCACAGAGCCTGGGGTATATTACCAAGATTTATATCCTTTGATCTGCTTCCTGCCGAGGTATGCCAACACTGGTGGAACCCCCACACCAGCAGACATGCTCCCGCTCTGGCACGCATCAGAGGACGACGAGTTCCCCTTGCACACCGCCACGCACCCCACCGCTTCGCGGTCGCTCTCCGAGCCTGATATCAACGACGAATCCGTCTCCTCTCTTGAGAAAGAGGGCGGCACGATGCGCCGCGGGCAGACTGAGCCCACCCCCTCAAAGATCAGACGCGCGAAGACCTTCGACCCAGAGGCCGCGCTCGCCGACGTACAGAGTCACCGTCCGCTGCAACCTGCACGGAATCCTCCCAAGACTGGCTTTTTCGATTTCTTCCCCGTGTTTCGCATCTTCGCGTGGATGTTTAGCACCTGCAGCCGTCGTATGCGCCGGAAAGCGGGTCCGAAGAAGCGGAAGGGTCCCCTGGCAGAGAGCAATGTCCCACTCGAAATTACGATCTGTCTGTCTATTTGCCAAAATGATTCTCCAGCGACTCATTCTCTCCGCAGACCTCTCCGCATACTTGGCTTGTGTGTAAACTGCCAGATTTATTCCGCGGCGAACTAATTTTCTGGACAGACCTTCTACGAAATAACTGGCTGGCCCCGGCGTATGTCTTTGAACTGATCAAAGCTCGGATGAAAACTGAACAACAATAGGCTGGCCACCGGATTGATGAATAACATAGCTAGTTTGCAGGACACAATGACCAACCTGGACCGCATTGCATCTACGCCGCTTCCGTTCGCCTACCAAGCCCATTTGCGCATGTCCCTGTGGTGAGTGGTGTTATTGACGTTGGTATCGGGGAAAAGCTCAACTGCGTCACTTGATAGGTTGTACTTGTTCTTCCTACCCTTCCAGGTCGTCGAGTCGTTCGGCTACCTGACCATTCCTGGTACCGCCTTTGCGTCTTTCTTGCTCCTTGGATTCCTCGAGATTGGGCAAGAGAGTCCGTTTGCTTATTGAGAATTCTTAGCCCCGACACTGACAACCTGCTTAGTTGAAAACCCGTTCAACTACGACTTGAACGATCTCGGTAAGATTAAAGACCCTCTCATTTTCGGAGCCATTCAATGCTTATACGTTCTAGACTTGGACGCATTCTGTCTTGGGGTTCAACGCGAACTGCACGAGATCACTGCTGTGCGTCTTGCTTTGCTGAATTTGAACCCGAACTAAAGATGAATTTTCAGCACACCACTCCGGATCCTACACAGTTTATTTTCAGCGCCTGGAACCAGCCTCTGGCGCCGGGAGACCGCCGCAGCGCAGAAGAGCTCACCGCCGACGTGGGCGACTACCGCCACTGGGACCACGCGGACAGCGAGCCTGGGATGATGAGTATTCGGCGTGTCCTGCTGAAGAATTGGCGCGATGTCGAGCGGATTACTCGGCAGTGAGGACTAGAGGTGATTGGGTTTAGGGATGACTTGCATACTTATATATTAGACACGCGGTTTGAATACTCCACGTCAGCCGTTCATAACAAAATAATTATTCGTCTGACTACGGGTTGGGGCTTAGAAACAACCGCAAAACTGGGGATTTGAAGATGGTGGGAAAGTGAGGGGCTGCGTCATTCCTTGGCCTCTATCTGAGTGTCGCGTCAATGTCCGAAGTATGTGGTTGAAAATCTGCCATCTGATCCGGACAAAGGCGGTGCTCGGGGCCGTTCGATCAATACCAACTTGCTGTTAACCACCACCTCTACAGTGACTTCAAGCTTTGCCAACACGCTCCCCCAGCAAAGAATAAGTCAAGCCAGCCAAAGTCAGGAAGCCAAACATATACCGTTGCTCGGACCTCACAATCGTTGGTTCTAGTCATTCAACTTACCGAGCGCCACAATCAAGCCACAATGGCGTCTTTCTTCCAGTCAAGACCGAGCGGCGGCGGAATAGATTTTAAAAATTCAAGTTCAGCGGGTGCAGGAGGATTGGCTTCCTCTCTGCTATCGTTGCTATACTCCTTTAATGCTCTACGTGTGATTGCCTTCGCTAGCGCTCTTGAAGGCCTGCGGCGAACAGCGTTTTTCCTTCACTCCAAATTCATTGCCTTTTTCTGGATTACCGCCTACTTCGATGAGCAGGACGAAAGTTTCGGTTCGTCTCAATGAAAGTTGGCGCCCCAGGAGTCTGACCTCCACCTCTTTACCCACAGACTGGATGATGGTCTGTAGTCTCTCTCAACAGAATATCACTCTTAACCTCGTCTCTAGGTTTGGCTAGCCAAGCAGCCGGCATGGGGTGAGTATTACGTCCCTGCAATGAAAATGCGCGATAACCACGGCTCATAGCGGCAGCCCGCGATCTCGACATCTCGACGGACTCCTTCGTTTCCGCTAAGGATGCACTCATGGTGCCAGGGGAGGTGGAGGATGGTAAACTATCCCCCATCGATAGCGGTCTGCTGTGCTACAGGCCGATCTCCTTACTGACGGTCTCAATATGGTACCACCGTCGGTACATGACCTTCGCGCGTATCACAGCGCGAACCGGACGTCGGGGCCGCATGCAAGAAACTCTAAAGATCTGGTAGAACTGTTTCGCTTTCCGCTCTTTCTATTTCATTAAGAATGTCTGCTACTAGCGTTTTCGCACGTCATAATCGTGTACTTAATGAGCTGATGCTGGAGGCTCAAAAGGAGTACAACGCTGCAAAGGGGAGTCGGGTGCGAATATATACCGCGGACTCGGACGGGGACTTCGTTCATGTTACCTTCCGGCCCAAGCGGAAAATCGTATGTTGATTGTGATTCAAACCGGTCATCTAATCGCCTTTATCTAGGATTCTGTCATCCTAGAACCGGGTGTATCGCGTCTTCTTGTGGACGATGCTCGTGATTTCCTGTCGAGCAAGGCCTGGTATGCCGCTCGAGGGATCCCCTTCCGAAGAGGATATTTATTGGTAAATACGTTTGAAGTTGTGTCGTCTCCGCTTCCTGACACGACTTCCAGTACGGTGCTCCAGGCTCTGGCAAGAGTTCCATCATCACAAGCATCGCCGGAGTGCTTAATTTGGATGTTTACATCGTGTCCCTCTCGAGCGCCGGACTCGACGACTCGAAGTTGAGCCAAACGATCTCCAATCTTCCTGGTAATAAATGTAATATGACTGTTCCGTTCTCCGCTTATTGATTTCGCAGAAAAATGCGTCGTCGCCATGGAGGACATCGACGCGGCTTTCGTTCAGAGCCTTAACCGAGATGGCCCTCCGAACGATGTGGGCAACGACAAACCTGGCGCCCGCCCCCCACCTACGACAGGCAGGCTCAGCCTGAGTGGTCTGTTAAACGCTCTGGACGGCATAGCAGCCGCGGAAGGTCGCCTGCTCTATGCCACAACCAACAAATACCTCGCTCTCGACGAAGCATTGTGCCGCCCCGGTCGCATGGACGTCCACGTCGAATTCAAACTCGCGAGTAAATTCCAGGCCGAGAGGCTGTTTTACTCTTTCTACCTCCCGGTCGATGAGAGCGACAACTCTGAAGAGGATAACGATCTACAAGGATTACCCCAATCCGAGCACTCTACCCACAGCGTCCCCGAAACTAAGCCTAACGGGCGGCAGTCCGATTCTGTGTCTGCAGTTGAAGAGCCGTCATTCTTTGGCACATCGCACCGCCAGCGTGGGCCAAAACTGCGGCGGAAGCAGGTCGCTGAACTTGCTGTACGCTTTTCGGAGGTGATTCCAGAGCGTGAGGTGTCCATGGCCGCGCTACAGGGTTTCCTCATGGGCTACAAGATCCGGCCATATGAAGCTGTGGACGCGGCCGAGGGCTGGGTTGAAAGCGAAAGGCAGGCGCGATTGAAGATGACGCGCGAGGCGCAGGGAGGGCGATGATGTTATCGTCTGTGCATTTAACAAGTTTCCTCCCATTGCTTACCAGTGTACACGGCGACGCTCTAACTATCAATTTCTTCTTCTCTTTCAGATCTTCCCTGCTCGAAGAACGAATTTTCGTGCTGAAAAGACGTTTGCTCTGTTCTGCCAGTGGACCTTCTACTGCGTAGTTCGAAAACCTTTGAACACAACTCGAAGGGCTAAGCCGGTGAAGAATGGCCAAGAAATTTTCCGTGAATATCAATGGCACTGCATGCTGAGTCAGAGCGCTCGGGATATCCGATTGGAACATGTTTCAGCCAAAAGGGGGTTAATTGAAAACTCGATCAGCTGGGGTGGAATTGCAGGTCGCTGCTACATCATCGATGCATCATCGCTGGGCTCTTCCTCGATTCAGTCCAGGAGGGTGCAGAGCTCTAGCTCTTTTTTTTTTTTGGCCCGAGGGAGAACGGAGAAGAGCTGACACCAGGAACGGGAATTTGGGTCATTTTGGGAAGCGATCCTCGCTATACAATTCACCATTACAACATCTCCACACGCTGCTGGACATCAACGGCAGTGCCTTACAATGCCGAATTTGAAACTCTTTCGCTCCACCCACGATGCGGAAGACGAGGACGACCCTGCTCGCCGCCGCGCTCGCTCTGCAAGCCGTTGGCGTAGCGGCGGACAACCTCGCGTGCAATGGTACAGGCATGGACTGGTACATTAACATGGTCGGTGAAACACCTTGTACGTCCCGCCCCGTCGGTCGCTCCACCACTAACATCCTGGGTGCGCGCAGGCCAGACGTACCAGAAATTACGACAGATCTGCAACTCCCAGTGTGCGTCCTAGCCCCCGCCTCCGCGTCCTCGCAGGCTGATCGTTGGGAAACAGACACCGTCGGCGTACAGAATCCTAACACGCCCCCCGACGCCTGCACCGATCAAGTCTCATCCTGCTGCTGTAACACCATTGCTTTTTCGCTCAGCATGCTTTGCCTCAAGTGCGCGCCTGTATTCTTTGTAGTCCCTCCATGTATTAACGACCCCAGCTGTCAACAGAATATCAGTACTGGGAGCGGCTTCGATGCAGGTGCGTGCTTCCACCCGTCTCTCTTTCCTTGTTCATTGCATGACGGGCATTGCGTTAGGCGCCGGCGCCTACCAGGACTATCTAGGCAGCTGCTCGGGCCCGCAGTCGTTCAAGTTGCCCACCGACATCCAGACGGCGGTCTGTAATGAACCCATCAAGATTGACGACGATATTTACACAAACGGGTGGTCGGACGGGTCATGGTTCTAGTGAGTGGCAAAATCTCGGAACGGGAGTTGGACCGCGGCAGTTATCTGCTCACACCGCACCCGACCTGCGCGCTCGCTGCCTGTCCAGCCTATCTTGCTCGTGACTTACTATCCTTCCTTTAGCGTCTTTACGCGCGACACGATGATAAAGGACAACCTCGTCGCAAATAACAACTCATTCACGCACTGTGCTTCCACCACCATCAACACCTCCAAGTCCTCTTCGTGCGTATATAGCTGTCCATCTCCTCTTCGACTCCCTCACACCCTTCAGCTCATCACAATCCCAAACGTCCAAAACGTCGTCCCAAACATCGTCCAAACCGAGTTCCACCTCCTCCCCCGACTCGCTCACCACCACCAAGAAGAAGCTCGCGTCTGGCGCGATCGCGGGCATCGCCGTCGGCGCTGTCATCATCGGCCTCGTCGGCCTAATAGCGGCGTGGTGGTTCTGTTGTAGGGGCCGAAAACGGGATTTGCGCGCGGGGGTCCTGGAGGAGCCCTTTGGTGGGATGCGAGAGAGTCGGGATAGGGGAACGAGGCATGGTGCGGTGGATCAGAGCCTGGTGCCGCACGGTCAGTGTCCCTTCCCTTCTTTATCGCTGGTCACCTGGAGCGGGTGTGCCTGACGGAGAGGCAAAGCGCAGATAGCACGTACTGCTTCCGCGGCATCGCTGGCGCTTTAGAATGGCCCCTTCCTTGATTTCCTGGCGTCGATGAACGACTAACTAATACCCTTTCTTGTAGCCTACACCTACTCCGACGAGCCATCCGCAAATGATACATCCGCAAATCACTATGACCCATCCACCAATAACTCTGCGTACTTCTCGCCTCCGCGCAGCGAAGGCGGCACCAGCTCCGCACCCGGTTTCGCTGGGCTCGGCGCAGGGACGGCGGGTGGCTACGCTGCGGGTGTGCACGACTCGGAAAGTACGGGCCAAAGCACGGGCCCCCTCACGCCTCGCCGCGGATTCCACACAGCCGGACAGCCGAGCACGGACAGCTCGGTCTCCCTACCGCAGTCCACCAGCGCTACTGGAACGGCGGCCGGGACTGCGAGCCTCAGCGGGAGTAGCGGACGCGGGGCGGACCGGGGAGGCAGGCAAGCGGGGCCGCTGCCGCGTAAGCGTGCGGACAGGAACCCGCCCTCCGTGGGTTCAGGCGCGGGTTCAGGGGCGAATGCGGCCACTACGGCCACTACGAGCAGCCATGGTCGGGCGGACTCGGCGGAGCCGTTCCTCGAGGAGGAGGAGCATGAGCCGTGGCTCGAGGTGGACGCGGCGAGCCAGCGACACCGGGATGGGGGCCCGGTGTCGGATGTGGCTTTGGGACGCAGCCCTAGTGGCCGGTTACCGCCAGCGTATGGGGAGCAGCTATAGCCCGGATAACGCACAATGGACTTGCATTTACTTTATTATTTCATCGGTGAAGGAGTAAAATTTGCGGAGGGCACCCACTTTTCCTTTGTACATACCCCGTGTATATACATCTAGAGTACCTCTTATGCGCAGGGGAAGCGCGGGTGTATCGAGGTGAATTTCATTTTTGGGTAAGGACAGTGATCAATCAATCACGATTTGTGGCAAACTCTCATCGGCCGCCGGCGAAGGTGGGCGCCTAGCATAGGCCGTTGATGCACATAGGCATCCTCTGGCATCCTCCAAAAATCGGTGTTATTCCAAATCAGCGACATGATTTTTGGGTCACTGTACTATTCCGTCCACACTGTGACAATGGACCACACAGCAATAGGTCAACGCCACTTGTACAACAAAAGAACACCTGGATACACAACAAACGTCCTCGCCCTTTGCAGACTACACTCTCCTCCGTCAAGTAAATACTCCGGCTCTATCCCTTTCTCTCAAATATCGGCTTCAACTGACGCAGAATGGCACATCCTTGCTTCTCCGAGCGCCACCAGTGTCACAATGGACGTCGAAGTTGCTCCAATGGAGGTACGCTTGATCACGTCCAATACGTCCCTCTGATTTTTCGATTCAGCCCATCGCAGGTAGACGGACCTGAGGTTACCATGCGCGCCAACCAAGATGGCAAACGGACCCCCACCCCGTCTCACGGTCACCGCCAAACAGGAATCCCGTGGCGGTCTCCCTTTTCCGTACGCGGGGATGGTGGGTGGGGAGGCGGAGGGCTGCGATCATGCCTTTGGCATGATCACTGCACATCCCGAGGGATGTGTCTAGCGGTGTGCGCCGCAGGTACTTCCATGCCTGACTTTCCGCGCCCCATACGTCCAAATGTAGAGCGAGCAAGGGCACTATGAACACAATCTCGAAGCACGGGCGCTCGTTGGCAAAGCACGGAGGAAGAACACCTCGCTTTCAAATTAAGCTTGAGTTGTATATATGCAGCCTGCAAATGGCGGTTAAACTCCTAGCGATGTTTACGAAGTAAATTCGCAGGGGTACTGGGACGGATGTATTTAGTCAAGAAAATACTTGTCAGAATGACAGGCCAATGTTTGAAATAGCGGCTCTATGTCGACGAGTTGAACATCAGAACCAAGTACGGAAATGTTGAAGTCATGGTGCGTTTTGCAGTTTGCTGGAGTACACACCAGATTCTTTATGTTTTCCTTGTCAGAACATACGGGCCAAAACGGGTGTAGTGACGCTGGAGGTCGAGCAGGGATCGATTTACGCCAAGGTGATTGAAACTGTGGATCTCGAACTACTTCAAGACTGACGGGAGTTTCAGAGAGTCTTTACCGACACCGCAGTCGTCCGAAAATTCGGCCAGGAGACGGGTGACGTCTATGTCTCAGTATAAAGGCTATTGTGTCGTCGAATAATGACTGACCTCTGTGCTCACAGGATGTTCGCGCACGATGGGTTAAAGCCGACAGAGCCGATGGACGTATCATAACCGAGGCAAGAACTCACCTCTACTGACTCTTCCACTCCTACTAACTTCAGATGACCGTTAAAAGAATATCATTGTCGCATTCCGGACTGGAACTCCTCGAAGCCCTGTTACCGATATGGCAACTCAGAGCGGGTCACCGAAAATGGACCCATACCTACTCCGGCCACCCGTACCTGCGACGCTCCATGTTGTAATCACTGTTTTGTGTAGGCACTCAGTAAAGTGAACCGTGGGAAGATTGATCTAGGTTCAAAGATTGAATCCTCAGTCCGGCTTTTGACTACGAGTTTCGCGTTGCACGTTCTCGTTGTATTTCAGGGACACTCCGTTTTTAGCACTCGTCGGACTTTGTCAGGCCACTCAACTCGAAGTATAATCGATTCGAATAAATGTCCATCACAGCAGGTATGCGAGCTTGTATGACCACAGGTATAGTATGACTATGAGTTCGACCAGTGGAGCCAGTCGTTGAAGTTTGAGTAAGGGATACTGTCCCCGGTGGCTGCCCAGGCTGTGATGGGATTCCACCACTGGGATATCACGTCGTTCACACTGCTGAAAAAGACACGAGGATTAGAGTCAACGAGATACATGTGCGTTCAAGAGACCGACCTTGGCCACTCGGTAACGTTGGCGGCGGACATACTGCTGTAAATAAAATCGATGTAGTTCTGCTGCGTGATGGGGCATCCTGTAGACGCGCACGGTCCGACGATGTTACCGTATATCTGCGGTACATGAACAAGCGTTCAAACCAACTGGAAAGCTACGAACCGCGGCGGCCAAGTTGGGAATCGAAGATGCGGCCAAAACGTTGGGGTTCTGGCATTGATTGAGGAGGATTACGCTTTCCGTCTTAAATAAACGAGTGTCAAGGCCAGTAAAAATGAGTACTAGTATGAGATAACACACCCCTTGGCAGGTCGCGGCTGCTACACAGGCAGAGTGGCTCCAGATGCTGGTGCCGTTTTCCTTGAGACACGAGAAGGTCTAGGGATGGGAGTGAGGATCCAGAATCATCGTTACGGGAGGAACACGCACAACTGACGCACACGCCGGACTGTAACTGAATGTAGTGTCGTGGATGCCGATGTACTTCTCGGCCTGAATGCAGGCTTCAGGGTCGGGAGCCCGAGCACCGATAACGGCGGGGAGAACCGAGGCCGTGGCAATGTGGGCTAGAGCGGCAGCGATGAGGGCAGAGGTGAAACGCATCTTGAGGAGGAAAGAAGGTGAGGAAGGGAATGTTAAGGAGAGTGGGTCGCCTGGTGTTCTGGCAATGTCGTTACATCCGAGCACACACTCTTAAATAGTGTACTGAGAGCGTCCTGAAGAGCGACGTCCAGCCTCTTGCATCGTGATTTCCAGAACTGCCTTTGACTTGACGAGCTTCGCTCAGTTGACAATCATTGATGCCTTCATGAAGTTCAACATGATTAACCTTGCCAACCAACACCTTGTGAGTCTTGTCTTGAATTGAAATGCACTGCCAGTACGGCAAGGCTATTCCGCTCACTTCAAACACATGCTGGCGGAATTCAACCATGGGGACTTTGGGGATGACAGTCCTGAATCGATCAACGAGTGTTGGGTCTTTTGCGCCCGCGAGTTGATCGACTGTCAGTATATTCTATAGAGTCGGAAAGAATCGATGCAAGGCAACGCGCCAAACACGCGGAGCGCACCCCATCTCAGGATCAGATCGCTTTGAATGGGTACGATGAGGGTATGGGAGGCCCTGAGTGGCGACAGTTTTACAGACCCACCGCCAACCGATCGCCCCCCAGTGAAGGGAAGAAGACGGCGAGTATGTTTCAGAATCAGATGTCTGGAACCCGGGCGTTGAACGAGCCTGGGCAGGATGCAACAAGTACAGAACAGACCAGCGAAGGAGAAGAGGGAACGCGAAGAGATGAACACAGGCGCATATTCTACTTATTCGCCATTCGAAAGATACATACTCTAATTTTGAGTTACTTGGAGCTGTCGGAAGCCGTGGCCATATTCAGCAGGGAGCTACAAACGTCTGGAGAAGATTCGTTAGTCCACTCAGAAAAGGTCGAAACTGCATAACGAAACGACGACCTACTTCTCGATATCTGCACCGCGTCCTCAGCCTCTTTGAACATTCCAGCAATAATTCTGAGGAATTCCTCCTCCGAATGTAAGGCCTCCTTTGCTAATGGCTTCACGTATGCACGAATCGTTTCCATGGTGGTCTCCTTGCTGGCGCCATTGGCGAGTAAGAGAGCTATCAGCTCCCTCTGCTCCTCGCTGAGCGGCAGACCTACCCACTCCGCTGGGGTTTCCGCCCGCATCCTCCCTGCGCGCAATGGGTGGGACGGATGCCGCAAACCCAACGCAATATAGAGCAGATTGGCCTTGTGGGGGCGCGGAGGCCCTCCATCGAGGAGGACGAACAGTGGGACGGTCACCGTTGCATCAGCGCTGCGGTCCAGGAGGTATCTAATGGCGTGGAGCGTTTGGTACTAGTGTACGGCGAAGCCAAGTGCGGTGCCGTAGTGGCCGTGGGCCTCGAGATTGGCGCCGTGTTCGAGAAGAAGCTTGATCATCTCCACGTGCCCCATGGAACACGCATAGTGCAACGCAGTTAATCTCGGTTCCAGATCTTACAGTGCTACTCCCGGCCGAGAAAAGCCGAGGCAGAGATTTTGATGAAAAAGAGATGGGAGAACGCACCTGTAAGATCTGGTGCAGCTCGTATAGTAACCGTTGCACTGAGGCAATCGGTCACGCTTGTCACAACTCTCGTCGTGTTCAGTGTGCATGCAGGCTCTACCGGGGACCATTGGGATGTGGTAGATAGTATTTGATAAGACTACAACACAGGATGGCCAAAGAAAACCGGAAGTAAACGCCTTGAAAGCAAGTATTTTGAAGAAGTCAACATTATGTGCACTTCTCGAAGCAGTTATATTCCTATTGCTCCGAGCCCAGGGAAAATCAGTAAGTCCTATATTAGTATTTTAAAACCCTTCAGAGGGATCGGGAAAGATTTCTGGACCCGATTAAGCATGCTAGGGTGTTTAATCCATGAAAAGAGACATTTTGATCAACAGACAAACAACAATGATTGGGGCAATAGACACACAGTTTTTGGGGTTTCAGTGGAGGAGGAGGACATCTAGTAAGGTTTAGGAACATTAATCAAGATTATTTGGGTCCAGGATGAGGAAATCGAAGGGATTTTTGAAAGCGTGACACAGTACAACGTTATCTAAACAAGTTGCACCAGACGTTCTAGGGCAGTGTATCGCGATCAAATTTCATCAAAACTTCTGCCTCGACAACATCTCGACATCCCCGATTGGATTTCTGCCCGTGAGCGGAGCGAACGACTGCCCTAGAACGTCGGGAACTAATCTCGGCTCCAGATGTTCGGATGGTGAGATGGCAGCGAGGCAGAAAGATCAAAGAAAACAGCAGCCAGATCACCACCCGAACATCTGGTGCAGTTTGACAGGAAAGGATGCGCTCGGTGACAACCGTAACACACGTCACACTGTGTGTTTTGCACAAGAGCGTAAGTTCACTGAAGGCTGGAGTGTTCTAAAAATTGAGAAATATTATAGGAGGCTGGACATCGATGCATAATCGATTTCGGGTGGGAAAATTAGTGTTTCCGCGTTGTCCAAGGTTGGAATGCGCCGTTTTCCGTCAAAATCATAGGAAATTGTGTTCTGCGGACATTGGAAGGCACAAGGACGCGTAAATGTAGCATCCAAATGGTTTTAACACTAGAATGCCTCATTCACATCTTTCTAGCGACCAACAGCGCGTTTCACATCGCGTAGGCAGCTCTTGTTCGGTGAACACCGACTCAAAAAAAGTCTACCAGCAGGGTATTTGTCTTGGGATTAGTTCTCAGGGATGTTGTGCGATACATTGAACATTATTCACACTTGAAAGAACCACCTAGCGTCCTAATTGGGTCTAAATATCCAGAAATTGAACCCATATTAAACTGCACCATACGACACTATTGAAGGCATTGATATTGTTCTGAAGAGAGAAGACCCCATTGAAAGGTCTCGAAAGCATCTCCACCAAGTTTCAGAACTATGTACCCAAGGGGGGACGAGAACGACGAAGGTTTTCGAGAAGAGGATGGAAGCGTGACATGATCGCACCCTTGCCGACCAAACTGCACCAGACGTTCTAGGGCAGTGCTCCCCAATCAAATTCTCATCAAATTCTGCCTCGGCGACATCTCGACATCCCCGATTGGATTTCTGCCCGTGAGCGGAGCGAACGACTGCCCTAGATAAGTCTGGTTAACGAGACTAGTCGGGAACGAGACTACAACGCAGTCTCGCTGCCGCCATCACATCCGAATACGCCGTCAACGGGGGCGCCGTACAACTTGCGAGGTACGAGCAAACTGTTGTAGCGTCTGTCTACGAGAGACTAGGGGCGCCGTGATCCTCATCATTTTGAGGTCCTTGTTCCCGACGGCGAGATGGAGAGGCTGATACTCCATCTGGTCCCACTCTGCGGCGGGATTAGCCCCCGCCTCGAGAAGGAGGAGGGCGATCTCGGTGTTCTGCACTTTCGCAGCAACGTGCAGGGCGGTCTGGCTCCAATGCCAGGAACTTTCTGGGCTTGGGTGCACCGAATGCGGGGAGCAAGCATTTTCTTGACAATATGCGGTTTCGAGTCTGAGGCCCACAGCAGCAGATCCTTGGCGAGTTCTGGGGTAATACGGGATTCCAGCTCCGCCTGGAGGATTTCACGAAGTCGGCGGCAGGTCAATACCAACACATTTAAGGCTGCCACTGGGAGGTAAGGGGCGATCAGCAAGACGAGCTCGGGCTGAAGTTCCTCGAAGTGCTCTTTTAACATAGCGGTTTAAGAGGCCCCCGGTCACTCACCCATAACTAGGTCCGCCGTAAAGTAAATCAACAGCCCAAAATTTCACTTTTTTGGTCCATCTTATAAGGTAAATCAACCTGAAATCCAGGAAACTCGGTCCGTTATAAGGTAAATCGCGCTCTGCGCGAGAGAAATTCTTTTGACAAGGATACTCGGCGGGAGGGAGTAAGTTGCAATCTTTTGATCACTTTCTCTGGAGTTTGGTTGCAAACATGTTGAAAGCAGTCAACCACAATAAGGCGGCTTGAATATGTGCCAAACTTTGTCAGCTAATTTAAGTGCCCAAACTCCGTCCGCTGTAAGGTAAATCAAGGCCCAAACGGCCCAAAATCGTAAGGTAAATCAACGGAAATTTTGGGCTTTTGGCGGACCGAGTTATGAGTGAGTGACCGGGGGCCTGGTTTAAGAGCAAGACGAGACGGAGACGAGACGGGACGCCCAACATCACGATCGATTGATGGCATCGTGAGAACGGTTGAATTCTGTGGTTCAACTTGGATTCCGTTCGCCTTGATTTTTCTCCCTATCCAGCCGTATTTTCGTCTCAGTTCGAGTTTCAGAACAAATATACGCCCACCCATAGCTTTTAAAGTGCCTTGATATTCGAACTCGTGGGCAAAGCGTTAACGGGCCAGGGTTCAACTTCAATTTTTTCATCTCGTGATTTGCGGGATATATTTGGAGTAATAAGTACGAAAAGGAGATAACGCCGAGTCGCGGACATACTGACAGATACTGACTGTGGGGGTGCGCGGTCGTATAGAATCGGTTGGCCATCTGCAACCGTGACGGATCATGATCCGAGATTTCTTTATCTGATTACTCAGATAACAAAAGCTCCCTCCTTCTCCCCCCCATGGCATTCATCCCTACAGTCGCGGATTACATTGGTAGCGGCAAACTGCGACCATGGAACTCAGCCCCCCGTACCGCCTCCAGCGAGCCATTCCCAGCTTCCACCACTCAGCCAGCCACAACTCCGTCTATTCACGACTCTGACCCAGAGCTCTTGCTGCCCAACAGAACATCGTTGATTATTATGATACTCGCCAATGCCTTGCTTCAGGTGTGTTACTTCTTTGTCTGGTAGAGAACATGCGTTCGGACCGAAGGGACCCTCAGTTCTCCGCATATGTTACGGTCTCCTCCGCAAGCGCATACGCAGCCCACCTCGGAGGATCCACCGTTTTTGCTGGTCTCACGATCGGTATTCCTAATGTGTTTTCGGGCCTCCTGCTCGTGCCTGTCATGAAAATTGACCAAGGCCGGTTTCCTTCCGCACAAAGGAGTTCGACTTGTTTTGATCCAGACCCAGGTCGGTACACGCGTCCGCTCCGGATCGCCTGCGCTTTCCTCATCCTGGGAAATATTCTCCACGCCGTCGCATACCGCGCGAACTTCCTGTACCTCATCCTCATTGGTCGCCTGGTGTCGGGAATTGGGTACGTTGGTTTTATGTATGTTCGAAGATATTGCACTGGTGAGTTTTTTCTGTCCAAAGTATCACCGCAAAGTTTACTTAAAGAGTAAACTGATCCTCGTATTGTCGGGGTGCGAAGACGCACGACGCTCGCAAGCTGGCTTGTCATTGGCCAGGTATTCGGTATGAGTGCAGGTCCCTTCATCTGCGGGGTTCTGTTCAAGGTTGGGTTTTCGAACGAGGTGTTCAACGGGTTTACGAGGTAGGTCATACTTATCCTCGACATATTTATCTGACGATGTTTCTCCAGTCCGGGCTGGATCACGTCCTCCATCTGGCTTCTCTTCACCGTAGTCATCGCCCTTCTTTTCCGCGACCTCCCCGCCCCGCATAAACCCAACATGTCCGAGGCAGTCGAACTCGGACACGTCCCCCTCCCTGATACCGAGGCCAGTCCAGCGTCCCGCGACACACCCCTCACACGCCGTCAATACGCCCTGATCTTTACGATGTGCTACGCCTCCGCCGCCTGCTTTTTCACCCTCGGCTCGTTCGAATCCGCCATCCCCATCTACACACCAGCGGCATTTGGCTACTCGCCCTACGCCGCGGGAAATTTCATCGCACTGGGCGGCCTCGCGACGCTCCCCTTCCTCCTCGCCTCCGTGCGCTATGCGCGGCGCTTCCAGGACCGCGTCATCCACGCGACCGGGGCCCTTCTTGGCCTCGCCGGCCTCCTCCTTCTGCTCGCCGTCTTGGCCGCGGATCGAGTGGTTTTTGGTTCGTTTTATGTGTGCTGGGTGCTCGTGGCGCTGGGGTTCAACCTCGCGAGCACGTGTACGCTAAGTCTGCTCTCGAAGCAGCTGCCCGATGTGTGGAACCGGAGGTCCAGCATGGCTATTCAATATAGTAATTATCTGGGGAGGATTGCCGGCGCGGTGTTTGGTGGGGCGGGTGAGTGGTTTCTATCCTTCCATTGCAGGTTTTCATTGACTCCAATTACAGCTGTTCAAATTGGGATGCACAATTATGTGGGGGTACTGATTGCCGTTGTAGGACTCATGGGTGCAATGCAGATGGTTTTGTGGCGGGATCTAAAGGCGAAGAAGGGCTAGGTTTAGGTCACTTTGAAACTGAGTACATCCCGTCGAATATTGTGCTCCCGACTAATTGCGAATTGCAAAGTTAGCTAATCATGTAGAACGTTAAACTGTCTAATAGAATACTTCGGTCTCTTCAAGTTAAAGGGTCAGATTCATCATTCCACCACTTCGAGGTTTGACCGGGACCATGAATGTGGGCAGAGACTGGGGTTTAAAATCTTTCCCGCTCTACTCGGATAATACTGATTCATCTTGATGGCGATTGAGGGCGGCGGCAGCGGCGGGATGCAGCGGGAAGTGCCATGTACATATGTGTTGTCTCCCTGGTGAAAAAATCGGTAAAATCTTGGAAGAAATGTGGTGAGGGAGGACAATACTGTATCTCGGATTATCCCAAGCTTCGTCGGTGGGATCACATTTTTGCGGCGGCACCTCGCCAAAGACGTATGCCGGAACCGGGCCGAGACCTGCTGGGCACCTTGACAACTTTATTTCGGGGCTCAATTACAGTTTTTACAAGATTGACATCATTATGAACACTTGCATTCGAACCGAAGCGGTGGTACGCGAAGCGGCCCCCGGCGCTCTCTTTTTTGACCTCAAAATGTGCCGTGCCGTGTCACCCAAATTTATGCTCCGTGTACGCACACAACCGTCAGATTCGAAATCAACTTGAACGCCTCGGGTGGGTTTCCAGGAAGAGCCAACGCTATGACTTGGGTGAGAAGAGTAAACCAACGTTGTAAACTCCAAACTCTACATGAGAAGAGTAAACCAACGTTGTAAACTCCAAACTCTACAATTCTGCGGTTTGTGGTTACAAAAAGGGCAGGTCAGACAACACAGAAAGGACTCCTTTCATTGGTGAGGTGGTCCCAAAGTGCATTGCAGGTCTGAGTCGCTTCCCTCGGGTGTTGAGTTGACGTACACGGTGTCCCATACTCGTTCCCAGTGTTTTGGAGACGGTAAAGTCAAGAATTGAATGATTCGTTCGGATGTGATCGACGGAGCTCCAATTGAAAAGTACACACACTGTCACCTCTTGGACCAATAAATTCAGATCCCAACTATCCACTAGGACCCCGACGGAATTTAGAGACTCAGATCGTGGTCACTGGCAGCTCAGTGGAGCAAGGATGAAGGGGAGACTCCGCCCGGGCTGACCGCAGTGCAGTCAGGAGCGCAGTGTCATGGTTGGGTTCCAGAATCTTGAACTGTTCATTCACCCCGAGATGGACCTCACGGCATGTTCCCCGAGTGTGGGGTCAGCCCAGACGAGCTCGCCAGTGTAGGTAGAAGGAACGAAGCTGGATGCGTAACATTGAACCACTAGTGTACATCGAAAACTTGCGCCAAAGCTCGGCAGAGTAAGTTTATATGGTGTTCTTTCCAGCCTCCTGGATTTAATGGTTGCGGTCGGTCGGCATGCCTGAGTGCTGGTGGGCGATGGATTGCGAGGCATATGGCTTCAAGCTTCAGGTGTTGGCAATATCTGAGGATTGTGAATTGAGCCTGATTCAGGCACGCCAACCGAATGGTTCAGGCTTCTAGCTGTTCATGACCATTAATTATGAGACCTCCTGAGTCAATCCTGAGTTCCGCGACGCCTTAAGATGTCGGATCCACGATCATGATTGTGATGATCCACGATCACGATGCTCAGGTCTCCACCTTCTCTCCTATCTCCCTCCCCTAACATCGCAAGTACAATAAAAGTACAATCAGGAATCTTGATTCTGACTTGTCAACCGTTCATGTCTTCGAATTCTACCCTCTCAGATGACGATGTTCAACTCTTGTACATCTTGGGGCGTCAGATAACCCAGGATGCCGTCGGTATGATCTCCAAGGCACTCGTTATAACCTGAATTCTAATCTGAATTATAGGGTTTCTCTGGGAAACTTGCTTCATGAGTAAGTGTTAGCGAAAACAATGATTTTCATCATCATCATCGTACAGTCCTCATTATTATTTGCAGGTGCCTACGGTGTTTTCTTCTGGATTGCCATTTGGACCATTTGGTTGGTTTTTCCCTTCTACCGTTGGCGGTTGATTAACATTCATCAGGCGAAAGGGATTGAAATCGCCAAGCTCCATCGCTATGCTGTTCATTGTCATCTACCTTTATTGCACATCCATAACTCTGTGGGCCCTCAACGTCACGGTGTGGTTCCAGCGCGCCCGCGCTTCGCTTATGGACTACCCTGAACTATCACTATCGGACCGACGTGATGTCTCGGATTCGATTGTTGAGGCGTATGGCACGCCGATGGAAGCCCTCTTCATGTTCAATGTATGTGCTAGCGTCAGCTTTTTCGGGGACCTGTATTCAATTTTTGGCAGATGGTCGTCGGGGATAGTGTCGTCATCTGGCGGGCTTGGGTGCTCTATACAGCTCGCGATCGTTGGATGCTGTCCTTGCCGATCATCCTGTTAACGTGTTCTCTCAGTGAGTTTAACCGCTGTACGACGCTTCATCGTCCCCTCATCTCTTTAAATCAAGTCTTCTCGATCATCGATGTTACATGCCTCACGGGCGCCGGTTGGAGCAACCAGTCCGGCCTCGCTGACGGAGGAGGCGTGTGCGACAACGCAGAGCTCATCGCTTGGGCCTTTTCGTTCGTTACAAACGCAACTTGCACCCTCCTCATCGGGGTCAAGGCTTGGTCCGTTCGAACTATCTACCATCCAGCTCACATCCCTAATATCATTTATTTAGGCAGCACCGCAGATCGACAAGGGCACTGGCAATGACCCACAACTCGAGCAGGATGTCTACGAACCGTATCCTGAGCTTGCTCGTAGAGTCCGGATTTGTCTACTGTTTATTCTGGGTGTGTCCTGTTCTTAACCTGACTAAATCTCTATGAGCTGATTCACGCCCCTCTCCCCCCCCCCCCAGCTCACGCAATATATTCTCTTCGTCGACATCTCCCGCGGCAGCCCCGCGATCTACGCCTACGAGCTCTTCGCGGCCCTGGGCGACCAGATCTCGGGCATGTACCCGACGCTGATTATAGTAATCGTCAACCTCCACCAGACCATCTGGGACCAAAACTCCAGCACGGTTAAGGGCGGCTCGTTTCATTTTACGACGTCCGGCGGACGGTCGGCAGGGAACACGAGTGGGGCGTACGGCAGCCAGCGGGGCGCGAAGATCCAGCTCGACGGCGAGATCTCGACCACGGAGGCTATTGGGATGGACAAGATTACGCGTGCGTTCACCTCCACGGAGGAAGTCTAGCCGACACCTTCGTTATTTGTATTTTTCTAGCGTAGTGTACTTGATTTATTTTGGCAGTAGTTACATGTGGCCGCCCTTGTTGGATATGTATTTAAATAACACTCTTTTTACATGACCGCGCCGCGTTTTGACCTTTCTTGAATGAATTATTTGAGAAATCAACCGGTGGGAAAACACGATGGGTCACATCAGTCACACGTCGCGTCGCGTCCTTCCAACGAGTATTTATTTCTGGTAGGTCGCCATACATCCATTTCCGCAGAGTTAGCTAAATCGTTTTTTTAGCTCCATCTCTACAAATTCCTTCATAGTTCCAAACTTCACTCCAGGCGCATTGGTATTTTGGCTGCTACCTCACTCCGAAGTTGAACTTCAACCGTGGGAATCGGCTTGATGGGCTGGCCCGCAAGCAGATATACTTTGGGATTATGGTGAAATCAATAATATTGTAAAGAAGTGCTGGCTGAGTACTGGTATTCGGAGAGTCTTATCACGGTCTTGGTCCTAGACCAGTTTCTCAGAACTCGACCACCCACTTCATAGCTATAGTATGTACAGATCTCAGTTACATTTATTTCGTCGCGCTACAAGAAATCACTACCATACTGGACTAGTAGTAAAATCGCTACAATAATCAACAATAAAGGATATCGCCAAATCGCGCCAAGATTGTTTGTTTCGTTCGTTTGACGACTTCACTCGAATATACGCACATAGCACAAGTCCCTCCCTCCCTGCCTTCTTCAAGACGAATCTGACTCGGACGAGGTGCCGCTGCTATATCCCATCCGAAGCTCCCCAGCCTCGATTTCGACTTGCTCATCGTTATCCTTGCGTCGCGAACCGAGGTGGCGCGGACTCGACTGTGAGGAATTCAAGGTAAGACAGAGGGATAGAATTCGAGTCGAGGGAAAGAGAAATATGAGAAAACAAATTCTCCCGAGAATGAAAACAAAGAGGAAAAAATGCAAGAGCTTACGCGAATGGGCTTTGCAGTCAGCGAAATCGTGCGCTTGCGAATCTCACTCGGGAGGCGCGGCCCTTCGTGGACGAGAGGCTGAGGACCGTCAGTCAAACAACGCCGTCTTGAGAGCACGAACCGACGGAACAGGCAAGACTAAATAGGAAGGGAGTAAACATTTACCTTGGTCGGGATGGGCATGGCTCTAGGACGTTTGGGCGGACTGAGATCCATCTGCTGCTGCACGGTCGAGATCTGCGTCTGTGTAATGTGCGTAGTGGTGGTGGTGGTCGGCGTCTGCGTGGGGGTCGCGTCCTGGCTCATCAGGATGGAAGGTCCGGGCCCACTGCGGCTCGGGGTCGTCTGCGTTAGATCAATCTTGGCTCTCTGGTAAGAAAACACGATCCGAGGTCAGAATATGCGCCGGACGAGAACTTGAATCGCAATGTACCTTGCGCGGATCGGTGGTGCGGAGGGAATTTAACATAGAAGGCATACCAGGAGTAGGTGTCAATTGGGTAGACGCCATCGCTGGACTGGACTGGAGGAGATATGATCTGTTCGAATTCCCGTGCTGGGACCACGGCGTCGAGTGCACCCCGATGGCTCTTAGATCTGCTTGAAAACCCGGAATGGGAGACGTGCGCGGGGAGGTGTCCGTCTGGTTTGAAAGTAAATCCGCGATGTTCACGTTGAAAGGGAAGACAGTTTACAGATGTTGAACTCGATTCCGAACTTGAGGAAAGATTCGATAACATCTTTCGGCAAGCTCGATAAATGAGAATGATGCGTTAGATAAATCAAAGGCATACAGCAGGGCGTTGTGGGGTAATCGGCCTGAGGTCTTGCCGCGGGGTCAAAAATTGGCTGGAGAATGTTCTGTGTGGGCGTTGTCGTATTTAAACTTGAGTGAGAAGTACCTGGTTGTAGTCGGCGAGCCCCAGGATTGGCCCTGTACCGGTGTATGCTGACTAGGCGAGCCCCGATTTGGATTTACCTTCGAATCATGTCAGAATGGGACCACGAGACGGGCAAGGTGAGATTGACAAGGTGCCTTTCAGCATTCGAATGCTGTTCACGAAATGCTGGCGCCAGCTGTCTAACGTCTTGCGCCTCGGAGTCGAGTTTGCGTTTGAGATCGGAGAGCGGCATCTTTGAGGTCCATTAGTTTCTGGGCTATAAACGGCAGATAAAGACAAGCCTGAGGTACAAGCTGAAGTTTTAGGTTCTCATACTTCGCTCGGACTTGTTTCAGTTCCTCGCCCACAGCAGAAAGCCGACCCGAAGCATCCTTGAATTTTTCTTCAAATTGATCTCGCTCGCCGCGCGCTTTCGCCAAATCCTCGAGGTGGTGGGTAATCCTGATCTCCAGTTCTCCGACTTGAGACTCCAGCCGGTGGTTCTGTATCTTCTGCTCCCGGACGCTCGCCTGCAGCTCGTCCATGGCGGAAGCGTAAAAAGAGAGCGACAGTCTGTTTGGTCCCGCTTGGCAATGGTGCTAGCTTCGAATTCTTGCCTTCTTGCTTTACTGTTCTACGAGGCATATTTGCTTGATATTGGACTGCACTGGTGGTTTTGAAAATTCTCTGTGGACGAGCGAACGGTGTCTCGATGGAAATATCGGATTCAAGAGATTGGGTCTAGACCCGGACTAACCCGGACCGCGCCTCGGCGCTCGGCAGTCAACGGTTTCTTCCGACCATGACTCAGACACGCCTTTTCCAAGCTTTTTCTAAGGCCTAACCAAGAACCTGCCGCTCTTAATTCACAATTATCCAAGCATTCCCTCTTCACCGCTAAACCTTGGCCCTGGATATATCGAGTCCGAACTTGCAACGCGGGAACACCTTGATCTGCGCCAGAAGCGATACTTACCCACTCAGCAGAGCCATTTTCATTAAGTCTCGACTCTTGACTCTCGGACCTCGTTTCTCCCCTAATATTGTACAAGCTTTGTATAAGCTTTTGGCGCATTAACCCCGACGGCTCCCGACTCTCTATCACATTTCGGTATCTTTGTCCCCAACACGACGGCTCACGACGGCTGCCCCGCGACTTGCCGAGAACACTATCAACAGTGAGAAATTCGTGAAACGACAGCGGTAAGGGTCCAGTTAGCGGCGGCATCTAGAAATTATCAGCTCAATATCGCCCCTCAAAGTCACTCCGGGGTCCGAAGGTTTTCTTTCACGTCCATAAGTTTTGCGCCGCGCGTCTCAGGCTAACTAGGCCGACGTTTCACGTCCGGTTAAAACGGCTCTTCGTCTAGCCGAGTCGCCGACAGTCAGCACCGACGGTTCACACTTGCCGACCACCGCCATTCAGCGCAGTGAAGTGACAAACATGGCCGCCGGGATCGGTGTACGATGTAATACCGCTGACAGTGGATTTTAGGTATCGGGCCCAGAGACCACCAATTAATGCTCCGTTGCGACGATAAATGGCGCAGGCTCACCAAAGGCTCAACCGAATTTTGAACCTGGATCAGGGTCTCCTTGGTTGAAAAACGCGGAGGTACTTTTTGATCACGATCGGCCGAAGCTCCATTTGGTTGGAGCGCCACTTCGCTTCACGGCCCTCACTTCGCCTTCGCTTGCCACGGCCTTGGCTATTCATAGCAGAAGGTCCGGCGGAATGTCACCTGAGACCAGTGCTGCGACAATCCATCCAGAAGCAGTAATGAATCATGACGCGGAACGGCGATCTCTCTCCTCTTCGCCGACCCAGGGCCACATATATAAGACACCCGCGGAAGCACATTCTCCTCATTCGCTTCCCAGTCCACACTGCGAGCAATCACTGTTAACGACCACATACTCTACGCCTCCAATTAACTCACTCACCTAACGTCATGCAATTCACCACCATCTTCACGCTCTTGTCTGCCGCCGCACTCGCTGCGGTGCAGGCCACGCCCCTCGCGCCTCGCGACGTCTACGTGCCTCCGATTCTGTACCCCCACGCTGGGACCGTCTGGACCGTCGGCCAGCGCCACAACGTTACCTGGTGAGTGTGGTCTTCGTCGTGCTCACCTCCACCTCCGAATGCTTATCGATGGCGGCGTGTGCAGGGATAACTCCGACCCGCCCGTCAACATCACGAACAAAGTCGGGATGATTATGCTCCGCAAAGGCGGTCTTACCACCCCAGGTACGCCCGCATGTCACTGCCCAGAACTAACTCCAACTTACCTCGCAATAGTGATCTTGGAGAACAACTTCTCGATCTTGCTCGGGAGGATCGAGGTGACAGTTCCGTGGGTGATAGACGGATCCGACTACCAGCTCGTCCTCTTTGGCGATTCTGGGAACTTTTCGCCCGAATTCACCATCAACGGTGTTTAATTGAAAAGTTCAATGAATGTGACAAGGGCACCGCGGAACACTTTTGATTTACGAGACGATTTATGAATGGACTAGCAATGCATTAGCATTAAAACTCGGATTATGGATATGGACACTCATCGCGTAGCGTACCTGTAGCATGCTAATCGGACTGCGAATGTATTATTTCGGCGTGTCGCCCCAGCTGAGTGGACCCGGCCAATAAAAAAATGGGGGTGGGGTGAATTCTGAAGGAAATGAGCGACATCGATTATAAACCAGGGAGAGCAAAAACTCGCTGAGTACATACACTTCGAAGACATCGCGTGCCCGAGCGCGGGGAAGAAAGTCCAACAGCTCGGTTGTAAACCACTGCACAGTCGCCTGTCTCTCTTGTGCCAAACCAGAGGGTGGGCCTTCGTATGCGAACGAGGTCATTCGGAGCACATTCAGGTCACCCAGCTGGGTTTCGCACAGCGCGGCGTCCAACTCGGCCCAGGGTAGTTCGCGCAGGATGTCCCGGTTTTCGTCGACGCGGAAATCGATCGTCAGGTCCGTTAGTTGGGGAGAAGTTATCGTAGTAAGGGCGAAGATTGCCCACGGCAGCGGGTTGGAGGTTTTCGAGATTCCGAGGGAGAACCGCAGGGATTTTAGGCGATGCAGATGAGTCAGAGGGAGTGAATTTGGACGTGCCTGCGGCCAGACTAAAAGCCTTGTTAATTTTTTTTCAAAACAGAAAGAAAGATTTCTTACGAGCGTATATTGGTTGTAGATGTAGACAGTCAAGCGTGTCGCCCAAGAGGCTTAGCAATTGTTTGAGTTGCCGCGTATCTTCAAGTGGGCTTCAGCCCACTCGGAGGTGGCGCAACCCTCTGAAGCTCGGTGTGGAGATGGCCCATGCCATAGTGGATTCAGCGTAAACGGTATCCAACACAGTCAAGGACTCGCGCAGGGCAGGCCCTGCCTCTTGACTGTCCGATCCCCGTGTCAAGAGAGGTCCGGAGATCTCAGAAAGTTTGAGGCTCTTCAGACCGCGACAATCACTGAAGAGCGCGGGATCAAGCCCGCCGAACCCGGTGAAATCGAGATGGTGCATTGAAGGGGAGTGCGCGAGTGCGCTGATGGACGATCTGAGGACCGCCGGCAGTGCTACCCAGCGCTCACCCAACGTCCGCATCCGCAGACTTTCCACTTTTGTCGTTTCTGCGAAGACGTCGAAAACGGCGGGTAGTGTGTCGTCGGAGGCAAGCGAGAGGCCAGTCGCGAATACAGTGACTTGTCGAACGTACAGCGCGATATGAGGCGACTCGCGAAGCACCTCGAACAGAGCGGACGGAGCAGTCCTGGAACCGGAGGGTTTGGGAGCACCGAGACAGATGTGCTCAAATAAACGAGGTTGGACGATCGAGAGCCACTGTTTTGAGACAAGACAAATGCGACGGAGTGTCTCGACATCCGAAGATGGAATATTTTCCAGGGTGAAGAGGACGAGTTCAGGAGGCAGTATAGGTGTCGATCCCAAGGTTAAATTCCCCCAGAAGTCAATCCAACGGAACAGGGAAATATAGTGGCCATCGGTGTGGTTCAGCTTCCAACCAGAATTGTGGGTGAAGGTTTGGGTAGAGACGCTCGGTCAATGGCGGCCCGGGACAGCTTGTCTTTGTTATATCCAGTGGTTTTTGCCCTCAACCGCATCAGTCATCCTCGTTCGCAGCATACAATGCTCGCTCCTCAAATCGCGCTCATCGAGACCGCCCTTCTGACCGGCAAATGGGAAACCTCTTCAGAAGCCTCTGAGGTCACTGACCTCGCAAAATCCGTCGTCGATGGCAACTTTGGGGTCGCACTGCAGAGCCCTGTTGCGAAAAAAATATTCGCGCGTTCCTCGACAGACCCCGAGGATGGGTCAGTGTTTGACCCCACAATAACCGTGACTGGGGACTCTACTGATGATGACGCGATTCGCCTGATCCTTGCTGTTGCATGCCTGCATGCATTCATACAAGTCAACTGGACGGGACCGGATTTGGATTTTAAAGTTCTGGATGTGGTCCAGATACCGTCCTCAGAAGAAGACCTTAATCGGCGCGCCGTTTCGGAGCTTGCCTACGGCGGTGAACCTGCGTACCACCTCACACAATATGCGATGCTGCTACGACTGGCGCAGTTGCTTTTGGACGCCCCCTCTCAGCACTGCCAATCTGTACCTTGGTGGAAGCTACGCACAACCCTCGTTCACCAGCAGATTCTTGACGAACCCGTACCATCCCCAACTGTTAATTTCTCCGCTCTAGAGTCTTTGGCGCCGATTTACGCTAGCAATCCCGAGCTTTCCGGTCGCCTGGAACTAGAGCAGGGTCTATTACAACATGTAATATCACAGGACAAGCTTGCGGCCGAATATTTCGTCAAGGCAGCTCGCGCTACAGGAATGGAATACGAACTCACCGGTGCTTTGGGCAAACGGACGAAATTCCAGCAGAATGAACTCAGTCAGCTCGTTCTTCTGGCCGAAAGTCAACTGCAGATAGAGGAACGCCCTAATGACTCGGACTCTGTTGAACCCTCTTCCAACGGCGGTCAGGTCCCAGAGACCCTCCCGCTCAATGACGATACCCTCCTCGAACAAACAGCCTTTACTGCATCGTCACCGTCCGCACACTCCCGACTCGCCCATCTCGATCCATCGACCCAGCCCGCTCTCCATCCCTTGGACCAGAGTATCCTACTCGCCATGTGTCTCAACGTTAAAAACACCTCACCTGTGCACGGCCTTACCGGCGAGCAAATGACTCCCTACGTTGCGCGGGTAATCTCACACCCGCTCAACTGGTCCGTCCATACAATGGCCCTCCTCCTCCGTGCCCGCCTGGAATCCAACCGCACGCGGACGGTTGAACGCGCGACGCTCCAGCTGCAGGCGCTCATCGAACAAATGCCTACCGCCGACGCACCCATCACCGAGCGCCTCCGCTACGCCCACTCCCTCCCGCTTCCAAGCAAGTGGGAGATGGAGAAAGAGCTGGCGACGCGCTTCCTAAGCCTCGGCGCCGTGCGTTCCGCGCTCGACATCTTCGAGCGGCTCGAGATGTGGGAGGAAGTCGTCAAGTGCTGGCAGGCGATGGAGCGCCGCGACAAGGGCGTCGAGATTGTGCGGGATCTACTCGAGGGCCGAAAAGCTGAGGCAGATGTGGTGCTTGCGCGCGGGAAAGCCGCGACAACAGAGGTCCGTCGAGCCAACATGGACTTGACGCGCGAGGCGAAGTTGTGGTGTCTCCTCGGCGATCTGGAGCCAGAGAACGCCGTCGAACACTACGAGCGTGCGTGGACTGTCTCTGGCCAGACTGCCGGTCGCGCGATGCGTTCTTTGGGCGGGTACTACTTCAGCCGGGCCGAGTACCCTCAGGCGATTGCGTGTTTGAAAAAGGCGGTGGCGATTAACCCGCTGCTTTCGCGCTCGTGGTTCATTCTCGGATGCGCTTGCATGCGCGTCGAGGACTGGGCTCAGGCCAAGACCGCTTTTAGTCGGTGTGTTTCCATTGACGAGGAGGATGGGGAGAGTTGGAGTAACCTCGCGAGCATGTACATGCGGATGGGCGTGAATAATGAGATGGTAGGTCGACGACTGTTCATCATTATCCAGACCACTGATCATGCCGTTTCTATTAGCTCCAGGAGGGCTCGTCTGGTTCAGCGGCCGTTCCTTTCGAAAACAAACTCCTTGCCTTCCGGGCACTCAAACAAGGTCTGCGATCGGCCTATGAAAACTGGCGGATGTGGTACAACTACATGATCGTCTCGATGGAGGTCGGCGAACTTTCAGAGACGTGTCGGGCGCACGGCCGCGTAATCGAGCTCCGCGGCGCAGAGGCTGTCGATGAAGATGTACTCGAGCGACTGGTAACTGCCGTCACGCGGGGTTCCACCGCCGCTGAGGAGGCTGCGGCGTCTGACGCGCCACCTTCAAGCAGCCCGAATGAGGGACGCGCCTTACTCCGACCGGTTAAACATCTCATCGAAGACATCGTTCTCCCCCGAATCTCATCCTCGCCTCGAGTGTTCCGTGCATATGCTCGGCTTCTGACCTGGGAATGCCGCTGGGACGATGCGCTCAAGGCATCCATGGACGCGTATCGTTGCAGTCCCGCAGGAACGATGGAGCGGGGTGAGGCTGATGTTGAAAAGTGGCGCGAGGCCATCGGCGATGTCGAGGATATCGTCGACGCGCTCGGGAACTTTGGCCCGCGCTCCCAGAGCGATGGCGCTAATTGGCGATTACAGGCGCGAAGCATTGTGCGAACGTTCATCGGGAAGACCAAAGACTCCTTCGAGGACGAACCCGAGTGGGCGAAAGTCCAGGCGATGCTCGACGAGTTGAAGAAGCGCCCGGACGAGTAAAGCTCTGTAGTTTCTCGATAGCTGAATGTATATCTCCAGGTCTCCGAGTTGTTTGATCGTTTCAACCAAAATTCAGTTCAACCTGTTTTCGAGCTCCGCAACTGAGGTCTGTTATTTTACCACCTGGATCGTGAATTGAGCCGACTCTGATTGGAAATAATTGGCGGACCGCGACGCGTCGGTTATTGTGACTGATGGCGTTCGGTCACCCCTTCTTCCTTGATCTCCGCGACCATATACCATGACGGAGCCCGCCGCCGATACTGGCTCTTTCACCGATGCCAGCGATCCATTCTCCCCAACCTCGGACGAGATAAACTCTCCTGATGTTATCGTCAGATCCTCGGACGGGGTTGACTTCCACGCGCACAAGGCCATCTTGTCCTTCGGCTCCGTCGTCTTCAAGGACATGTTTTCCTTCCCAGAATCCAGTGGGAAAGACGCGAACATAATTCGCGACGGCAAACCTGTCGTCGCACTGCCCGAGTCCAGCAAAACCGTGGAGAAGCTTCTTATCCTCTGCTACCCGCGTTTCACCACAACCTACATCTTCCGCGACCTCGACGGCGTTGACGAGGCATATGTCTCTGCGGGCAAATACCAGATTCCAGGGGGACAGAAAATGATTGAGCAACTTCTGGAGGATCCCGGGTTTCTGGAGAAAGAACCGCATAGGGTGTTTACTATCGCCTGCCACCGAGGCCTGGAAACGGTGGCCAAGCTGACGGCGATGCAGACGTTGAAGATGCCTCGCTACGTCCCACATATATCGGTCCCGGAATTCAAGTTAATCACAGCACATCAGCTGCGGCAGCTCGAGGACTTCCATTATCGCTGCTCGGAGTCAATCGGCGAACTCTTGCAAGAGTATACCTTCCCGGTCGAAGAATCATTTCTTTCTTACCCCGACCAGTACCCAGAATATTCTGCCGTATGGTGGACCACGATTGGGCACGGACTGGGCTGTGGCCCACACGAAGACGAGGGAGATGTTTTCCCCGCGAAATGGCTACGCGGCCATATTGCACGGGTTCGAGAGGCTGCCGTCCTTCGTCCTCACCCCAACGCCATTGCCAAGGCCATGTCGGAGCTGTCAAGTGCGACTCTGACGGCGATGTCGGACTGCCCGAAGTGCGTCCAGCTCGCACCCGGTTCGCTTGGAGTAGAGTCATTCAACCTGCAACTGAAGGCCACTCAAGCATATGCCAAGGTATGATTCCGACTTGGAATTGATCCAGAATTTTTTTCCTCACCTCTTCCAGGTGCTCTCTCAATTTTCGTTTGTCGTATAGCGAAACAGACTCGCATCCTGTAGCGAGCTCATCCTGGAAACATAATATGATTCTCTGACTGAACTTGGAACTAGTCACCTCCGCGGAGAATACTGCCGAAACTTTGGAACTGGTGTTCCAAGCACATTCTACCGCAAGTTGAGGCCACTGAAAAGAACGGAAAATTCTTTGATGCTTGTGTACCGACTGCGGATGCACACACCTCGGTTGGTATTGCGACGGTCGACGTGCGAGGCTCAAAAGCCAGTGCCAGAATCCGCCGAACAGAGTTGCAAACCAAGGGCGTCTTGGGCGCCTCAAGCCCGGCGAGTGAAACCCTGTGAAGGAATCAATCACATCGAGGGAGCGAGCCACTCACTTCGAGCGAGAACGCAACTGTGATATAGTATTCTCTTCCAGAGAATTCCAAAATCGGCGATGACAGAACCATACCCGAGTATGTCCTGCATTGAATGTTGTGCATGATCGGGTGATATTCAATGGCACTTGGGCAGGGAACTTCCAGGCTTTGGCACGGAATATTGGCTCGTGTATATCAGTAAATTCTTGGGGAAACAAACACCAAACACCCTAGGAGGTAATTGTGCGCGCTGACCGGCGCTTAGATAGGAGATGCACGAATAGCAGAAAATAGTCCAAGATTGTCTGGAAAAGGTGAGCAAAAACGAGTGGGCCACAGTTTCTGCCCATCTCAATTTGATCTCAATGTCAGGTCCTTTCTTGGTTTGGGATCGAAACATTAATGAACGTCGCGCCCCCCGCAAAATTAAACTATGACGCACCGACGCCCGTAAATCATTCTTATAGCTCGCTGCATCGCACGCGCAGCTCGGACAGCCTTACGGGCGTTCAATTCCGCCGCACACGGATCTCGTTCAGGCTGTTCAGGCTGCATTAACGCTGCGGGGCCATGGAGTCGCGCAGTCGATCCAGGACCAATGAATGGCGAGCCTGGGCCGACGATATGCTTCAATTCGTTGTCAATGTGGCTCTCTGCGGTGAACGCCGGTGCGTGGAGGTAGTTTGACTCCACGATAGTGATTCTGAAGTGGCCGGGTCCGATGGTCTCGAATTCGAAGACTTAGACGACGGTAGGTAGGTGGCGATGGCGCGGTTCCGTTAATGAACAGCGGAATATTGAACAGACATTGCATACCGCACCGCTCAATGCCGACAACGAACACAATACATGAATATTTGTACCTCTTGGTGCACATGGATGGTACTATCTACATTACGACTCACGCTCAAAGAGGACGCCGCGGACGATCTGCGGTCGCTCGAAATACTTTTCACGGGTCGCGGTGCCTGTGTTGTCTGACGAGGTTCGCGGCCCATGGCCGCTCCATCCCGACTCCCACTTACCCATGGCCAACCGGAGCCGAGCCTATCTCCTCACTCCACATTGCACGCACCCATCTTGTGTTCTTCTTTACCGCATTAACTTGCCCCTCCTCTCTTTGCATACCTCATCCTCACGCTTTTATAATGAGCGGACAATCATCATCTGGATCGAAGCCCTCGTCGTCGGGACAGGGCTCGGGGGGAGTGAAGGGCGGAGCGTCATCCACAGGCCCCACCTTCTTCTAAAGCCTGCACAACTCGAGACGCAGGCCCGCATCATATAGCGCGCGATGACGCGCTAATTCACGCCTACACCAGCCTACACCATAATTCAGCACGGCGACTCCATTCGTTATCGACGTCGGCCAACGCACCTAATAACCATCACTTAATCTTCCCTCCATCCAACACACGCGCTCATATTTGCACTACACGACATAGACGGAGGCATGATTTTTTTGGGATCTTGATCTTGATCGCGTCGATTTTCTTCTTGCAGATCACGGAAACAAACGAACATACCATTGCTGTACTAGAACTAGATCCCATATCCACCACCATTGAATTATCGATACCCTGATCATGGGGCTCCTGGACTACCAGGAGGGGTGCAATCACTACACATATACAGCTTATGCTGCATTCCAAAAGACGCAGTAACGAGTGATCGCCACTGGCAACGCGTTTTCCCAACTCGAATACTGTCCTCGTCGACAGTAACACCTCTGTACACATTTTACTTGCTGCGAACGCAGTCCAATTACTATGGAGCGCACCTAGATATATTTTCTGACGCTCTAGTCTTCTTCACGACGTTGCTGAGGAATGTCCCGGCGTCGTGCGGGAGATCTCGGAATAAGGGATTCGGACCGGGATCCGAGGTCTCATAACTTGAATATGATGGCATGATGCTGTGCTGCTGAGTTCCTCTTGCTTCAGCTCTGCATCATCCCTCTCCTCCTTTATCCACCGCCAGACGACTTCGCGTATCCTCCGCGCACGCATCCCTCGCGGACTTTCAACGCCTCCCACGTGCTGCGCTGCTTTGTCGTCACGAGAAACTACCGCCAGAATTCGCTGGCAGCGAATTCACCCTCCCGATGCCTATATGGCGCTGCACTAGTGTCTCCCTTGTCATCGACAATGATTTCAAGAGCCCTTAATAAACGACCATATTAACCCCCGATAACGAGATGGCGCTGGAGGGATTGCTTTTTACCATGCCGCACATTGAGTGCTTTATTCGGGACCAATTCACGACGTTCTTCGAGCTTCAGGAATCAGGAACTAGGTGTGCAACATTCTAGTGCATCCTCTTCCTCGTACAATTCCTCACTGGATATGTCCATTCTCAACAACCAGCTCATCTCGTTCCCGGCCGACTTCGACGCAACTCTGCCGGCGTTGCCAGCCACCGATCCTAACACGCCCACTGCCACGGATGCAGGGTCGTCTGCGCCATTCCCAGACCTCCTCGAGGTCCCGTACACAGTTCCGGCGCAGAAGTCATTAATCTCTTACCGCACCCATCTTACTATGTTGACGAATTTCGCAACAGTGCTACTACCCCTGGCGTGTCAGCTACCACCGCGGGCCCAACCGTGACCGGTAGTGCCACCGTTAACCAAGGGTAGGTTAGAATTACCTATGATAGGGTCCCTGCTCATTTTCAGTAGCGCTCCCGCCGCTGCCGGGGTCGATCCAGCGGCTGTCGTGCTTAGCGCATTGGCTGCCTCAAATGCTGGTGCCCCCAGTGCGACCCCTATGGCCCCGCCTTCCAGCGCTCGTTCTCTACGCAATCAGACGAGCGCCTCGTTCACCTCACGCGCTGCAGCGTCCGCCGCCAGAGCCGCCACGCCTTTCTCATATAAATATTGATGAACGATGAGCTTTCACAGGCGTCCGTTACAACTTGCGAGGTACGAGCAAAATTGTTGTAGTGTCTGCCTACGAGAGACTAGTGTCGGTTTGGCCTGTTGTTCCGGCCTGTCGTAGAGATTGAGCGGTTACAAATTCTCCATTCCAACACCGCTGATGGTTCCCGCCAGAATTGAACTGGATCTCTTTTGTTGGCTGACACCGACTTTCATCTATGTAATATCTTAGTCTAGCGATAGACGCGTTTCTGATTCTCGATGGAATTTTTCGCCTGCTTTGATGCGTCGTCGACGTTGGCAGTTCCGGCAATGACGAGATTGTTAGTGTTCAAGCTGAAGTTCGTTCCTTGAAGATGGCTTCGTAGGCCATCGGCAGCCGACGGCTTTGGTCTTCTTTGGTGGACATCTAGGGAAGCGAGAGGCGGCACCCCGATCAGTCCACTGTACCGTAAGCTTTGAGGAACGAAGCGAACCTATTCACATGCAGAAAATCCTGAAAACAACTTTTAAGCGTTCAACTCCTGTAGACCCTTCGTCCCAGAGTCTCTCGTTTGATACTCATAGTACACTGCGACTGAACGTTGACTGAACGGTGCCCGACGTTCCCGACGTTCCGACCTATCTGAATAAGCGGCGTTCACCGCCATTCAATGACTGGATACTCATCCAGTGCTCTAGGCCTAGGGGCTGACATGGGGCTTACATACCGCTATTTGTATCGGCGCACAATGCAAAATCCGTCGTCGCCGCTTAGAAAGCGACATGGCGGGCGCCTCAGGAGAGAACTGCGGTTCTGACAAGATCCCCCGGAAGTAATGCTCTTTCCAAGACAATAGTACGATACGCTGTGCGCGAGGGTAAATTAATCCGAATTCGTCATGTGATCGTGAATATGCCTTTTACGGCAATTCCATTGCCTTTTACGGACAGGGCCAAGAGGGTCGATGAGGGAAAAACTAAAGGCTGAATCGATTCCGAATCCGGACGCGGGGGCTCTCAAGATCAAGATTTTACACACAGAATGCACAAATAATATTTTTTGCAAGTAAGTAAATAAATAACCAATGTCCCCATTAACCGAGAAGAGATTAAGAAAAGGAGTGGGGTGCTACGGCGGAATTACAAGAAGAATCAGGGAAGCATCATATCCCATCGTTGTTACATCGACGTTGTACAAACCAGACATCTCACCTCACGCCTTGTAGATGTGGCAGTCGTCAATGAAGGTCCACGCAGGCGCGGCACCACCGACAAAGGACAGAACGTCGCTGCCGGTGCCGGTCACCGCCGCCTCCACGAAGGTGTACTGCGAGTTGGCCCCGCTGACGCCGCCCACGCGCGCTCCGTTCCACAGGATATCCACCTTGGCGGGCGCCTCGAGCTGCGCGCCGGCGAAGCCAGAGTACATGAAGCACTGCACGACGTACGCCGCGCCCTTGTCGGTCTTGACTGGCTGCGCGGGGGTGATCTTCCCTGCATCGCTGTCGTCGCCGAAGGCAGCGCCGAGGAGGGCGGAGCCGTGCCCGGTGTGCGCGTAGGTGGGGAAGAAGAAGAACGTGGCGTCATCGTCGCCGCCGGAGGGGCTGGTGCCGGTCCAGTTGCCGTACGAGGTGGTGAAGCAGAAGTCGCCACAGGCGTTGTAGCCCTCGAAGCCGCCATCGACAAGCGCGTCCTTGCGGGCGTAGCCGCGGGAGAGGGTTACGACGAGGTCGCCCTGGCCAAAGTTGACGGCGGTGGAGACGTCGGCGACGAGGTAGTACTGGCGAAAAGTAAGGTCAGTATAATGGGGAGAAGAAAAATAACAGGGCATACCATGGAGCAGGTGTACGTGGTGGGGATGCCGCTGACAACGGCACGCCAGATGTTAAAGTACGCGCATCCACCGCCGTTGGGGTCGACGCCGCGGCCGTTACAGAGGAGGGCGCAAGCGTCGACGTCATATTTATCCAAGAAAGCGAAGCCCATGTACTGCAAGGGAGGTTAACGTCTGAAGAAGAGAAGTATAACGAAGGGATATCGAAGAAGGGTGGGGTAGCGGTCATGGCTAGGAGGGAATCACGATCGCCCCGCAAGTGAAAACGGATGACGAGATAGCAGGAAGAAGGGAAGAAACTGAAGGGTAAGCAAGGGAGACTCACCCCGGGAGCGTTGTTGGCGCCACCAGTAGGCCCGAAGACGAGCTCATAGCCATCAGGAGTGTCGGGGTCCTCGAGGTCCTTGAGCGCCCAGCCGCTGCTCTGCGTGATGTACGTCAAGGGGACCGTCTCGTTACCGACCTGGATAAAGGTAATGTGAGGTTAGAGACAGGCAAGGATAACGACAACGTGAGGGCGGACCTGAGGATAAGACGCTTGTCCGCCAAAGTTCAGCTTCTCGGCGGCGGAGTGGATGTCGCCGTATGCGGCGCACTTGAGGTTAGACTTCTCGCTGAAGACAAAGTCGAGGAGCTCGTTATTGAATTCGTAGTAGAGATTGACGAAGACTAGGGCGCAATGTTAGCGGCGGGCCTCAGAAGCGGAGATAATTAGGATAACGGAAGGAAGGTGCGGTTAGAGCGGTGGAAGGACGGACAAGCGACGGGGGAAGATCGAGGTCGAAAGGAATATTACGCACCACAGCCCTTCACAGTGTCACACCAGGCCGTGCAAGCATCAACGTTGTAGGTCGCGTTGTTGACGACCGTATACGTGAGGTATGCTGAGGACTGGAGGGAGGCGTCATGCTGACCAGCTGGGAGGCCCGCGAAGACCTGCTCATACTTCGACTGACGCTTGCCGAAACGACCGACATTAATGTCACGGCGACGAGTGCTGTTGGCTGCAGCGACGTCGGCGATGGTGGCGTTGGTGACCGTGCCATCGAGCGCGGTGACGGTGGTGGGCGTGACCGGCGCGTTGGGCTGCGCGTCGATGGAGGGACCGCTCTTCTGGTCAACCTGGCCGGCCGTCTGTGCGATGAGGTCGTTGTCGGGGGTGGGCGGGGTGACGTCTTCCGGGATCTGGTTCGGAAGACCTTGGTGGCCCGGGGGCGTGATACCACCAGTACTGGCAGTGACCGCTGACAGTCAATTAGTCGGGAGGAACGCGCCAGGGATGCAGCGGCGGGAACTCACAAACTAGGAGGGCAGCGAGTGCGAGGATACGCGTTGAAGAAGGCATTAGAGGATGAAGGAAGAGTGAGGGAAGGAAGGTGAATGCTTTTCCTGTGGTTCCATGGCGGATTATAAGCGTCGGGAAACGAAATTTCTGGGGTCCTGAACAGGGAAGTGATGCCCACGCCCGGCGGCGTAAAGCAAGATGTTACTGTTGGTGCCTGCGGCCTTAGGTGATATTAAACTTGGGACTTTTGACTAGGCCGATGCCACTTGTCCAAGACTGGAAACAGATGGGACGTCGGAGGGCGTGCACACCCGGCTGGAACACAATTGACGGCCCCTTTGACGCGGCTTGACGGATGCAAATCCATTGAATCTCGGAAGGCTCGCCGTGGGACGTCCAAGAAGCAGGTAAAGCCAGAATAGCACATCAAAGACTCCTAGACCAGACCATAACAAAGAGAAGTCGCGGGTTCTCCGCCAGTTAAGTTCGTCGATAAGTACCGGGATCGAAGTCGGAAAAAAGGCCAGTTTCGCAGGCTTCCAGTCGTTCTCGAATGTAGCCAAAGCAAGCCAGTAAGATCCACATCCACTATCACCCGCTGAGCCCCATGGATTTGCTCCCGCAACCCTGCGTAGATTGTGAAAACTATCTCATGTCGTGGCAGAACGAGAGAAGCGATTCGGTGTGGCTGTGTTTGTTTCGCGCTCTCGGTATCAACGACGACGATACATGTACTCGTAACCGCGGCAGAGGCTTCCTCCATCTCCTGTCGAGTGCTGCCAATCCAGGCCCAACGTCTGCCGCGCGCCAGTGTCCCCGGCCTTCCTTTTTCATCATGCATTCGTATGATGCGGTGGCAACGTTTCACCTCAAGTCCTCTGAAAGTGTGCCCTAGTATTCTCTGCGGTGCAGAATGAAAATTGTAGCTGTCCAAGAAAACAACCCTGAATCTGGCCTTTGCCTCGTGGCGCCCTCGTCTCGAAGTGGAATTATTATTTGGACCCAATTACATACGACGTTCATCCCGACATCGGCGCCAAACGTCCATGTCGCCTAGGAAGCGCTGCCCCTGGCCCAGACACCGCAGAAAATAGCCCCCGACTCTCGTTTCTTGTGATCCAGCAACTTGCCCGTTGGTTTTCGCTTTGCACGCTCCACGGAAATGCATTAAATTCAGCACGAGGATTTGCACCTCCGTACGTATCTGTGTCTGTCCGTCTGTCCGCTGAATTTACTTAGACTCGAGAATCCACGCCGCAATTCCTGCTCTTTACATACACAGCCTTGACCGCTGGAATTTGTGTTATGATTTCTATTGGCTCAGACAGATTACTTTCAAATATTGCATCCCGTTCCTTGGCGCGTCCGGATCCGAAAAACGAGGACGGATTGCAATGAAGGTTGAACGACCTTGAGCGTCGAACATTCACTGTTGACATCAACACCGCATTGGCCGCCCACTCTCAGCAACACCCTCTGTTCTTCCGAAAAGCCCCGTGTGTTCTGACAGGTCCCCTGTTCCTGGCGACTAACACAATGGTTCTCTCTGTGCTGTGTAAAGCCGTTTTAATTTCGCAACGGGAACAGGTAAGCTGCCGACATCAATTTCATGTTTGCAGCTCTGGCTCACTCTTTTCCGCCGTTCTGCCGCTCAATTCAGCTGTGAAGAGGATTACTCTTCGCTCTCCCTTCCGGATCCACGGGAAATTTTATTTCCCTGTCGAATTTCTGGCAAACGGTTGTGATGCAAATTCACGAAATCGAAGTCGAACGGCCGGACGATGGCGACATTGGTTCGATTTCTCATTATGTCGTGTACCGCAACCTCTCCCTCCCTACCTTCATCCGCCAATCCTCCCGAACCGAATGTACGTGTATGTACCTTCGTTCTCCCAGTCTTTCGCGACCACCGAACTCTTCTCCCTGCATACTGCCAGTGTTCTAATTTAGGTGCCGAGAGGGAATGAAAGGAACAGGCATGTTGTCCAATTTGTCTGCGGATCATCTTCGTTGGCATCGGCCCTCGAGTCCCGGTACGTTTATTGCTTCCAGATTCCCAGTGAGCTGATTTCATACCACGGTACTTGACTTATTCTTAGAAGTTGGATTTCTAGTTGCCACCTTAACTCAACTTCGATGCGACGCCGGAGCTCCGGCCACATATGAGGAACACCCAATCAAATATCCACCTCCACCGGACCTCAATAGCCTTGCCAAGTACGGCGAAACACTTCCAATGTCGTCGTCGACATACGTGATCCCTAGATTCTCCTGAGTCAACCCACCACGAGCGAAATCCGTAAGGTAAGAACCTGCCCTCTACGTGCACCGCCATAGGGCAATATTAATTCCAGGTTTTAATATCGATGTGCTTTGGGGGTTGCATTGGAGCTGTCACAATCAGGGCGAAAGCAATTCCAACCGTGTAAGATTACGGTAAGTAATCTGATTGTAACAAATTACATTCATTGCCGAGAACACGCAGTGCGGGTCTGGGGCCCCATCGTGGCTGTAGATTACCCGAAGGAACGTGGCCGGCTAGCGGAAGAACGGGTTTGCCTGATAGCCCAACATCTACGGTAGGCGGTTTCATTTCGAGACATCGACGTGATGAATGTTGATAAGTAAGTTGAATTGATCACAGGTACATTGACGTAGGCGGCGATCCTGCGGACAAAGTACTTCTTTAAGTAGCGATCTCTTCCATCAGTTTCGGCGACGCTTGGTCTTCGCTGGGGAGTCTGGAACAATTTTGAATGGACAACAGAAGGCCAACATCGAAGCCAAGAACGTCGTTAATATTGCTATTGGATAGAGGTCTGGATTGGGTCCCTATCAGACGAACCCTCATTTATTCTCTGATATTGACCGCCTTAAACAGTAGCAGCAGCAGTATCATACTTCCTTGATTTTTCAACTAACGGCGATTGCCGAACCATCGGCCATGAGTGTCCGATTATCCGAAGTTGACGTCCGAGTTGCCGAAAACGTTGTTCAACCTCGGATTGCGAGGTTCACTGGCACGGCAATCAAGCTAGCTCGGGCCCCGAGGTACCATATGCTGTCCGCGTCCAAATTACTCACCTACTTCAAGTGCGCGCGGTGCTAGCGCTGCCAGTGATGCGGCCCGACCCTCAGCTTCGATATTAACGCGCGGCATCAGAGCAACGTGTTATCGCAAGACGGCCATACACAGCTCACCGACCGCCGCGCGCAATCCCTACACCTAAGCGCTTCAGAACGTGCACCGCCTCTGGCGTCGACTTGACTTGCGCTATTTACTTGCATATTCGGACCCGATTTGCGCGCCGACGCACCAGAAGCCTGCGCCTGGCCAAGGAACGGTGCCAGACGGTGCCTCATACGACTTTGGCTTCGCGTGGTTGGTGCCACGGCCACATGCTCCAAGCGCGATTTGCGGCGCATGAATTGGACCGCCGTATCGCATACATCCACATCCCTTCCGCTTGGGACAGCAGCGCAAGGATGCGTTCCTTCTCTGCCATGCGTGAACGGTGCGTATCGTAGCTATACTGATCATTAGCAGCCAATAGTCTTGGGTTCTGGAGATAGCCCGCCGCCGTTGGTCCATTCCGCAAACCTAGCGGTAAAACGGCAACCTACACTCCGCTGTTTCCGCGTTACGAAGTACCCTAGTAAGGCCGTGACTTCCAGGCGATCTTTCTTTGACTCAGATCCACCAGTGAAGTCTGCAGAGAACCAGTTCAGGTCCTTCTCGCGGAGCTTGCTTTTATGCTTCGTACCTGTGCTTTCTAGTGACGGCGACCTCCCCAACCCTCCGACGAAACCGGCCACCAGAGAATGTCGGTCGGAATTATCCACTGGGGATGTGTGCGGGCGGTCACCGTCGACGAAAGCGCTTCGTTTGGCTTTCTCGAGAGCGCTTAAATACTCACTGCCCACGAGCGGGCATTGATTCATACCAGACAAACAAATACGCGGACACGTCAAACGAGGCTTAGGCGCTATTCTATCTGTACAGTCCCTTTGAAACGCTCTGCTGCGGTCCGAGTATTGCGGCCGTTGCGAAAAATCTGGATGAGCCCAATTTCGACGCGGGGGCAAGGATTTCGGAATATCCCCGTTGACTTGGGATTCCATAGCGACTATGTCTGTGCCAGTGGTTATGAGAGAAGAGATTCAAGAGAACACCATCCGATCTCGACTCGGCTGCTGTTTCTCAAAATTCGCAGCCAGTTGAAGTTCAAAGTAAGTTCACTGATACCCCTCTCCGATGGAACCCCGGTAAGGATGTTTTTGGCGGGAAAGCACCTCTTCAGCCCCGTATTCCCATCCAAACCAGGACAAAGAGGAAAGAAAGGAAAAGAGCAAGCTGAGTTGGAGAAAAGTTCAACTAATGTGACGTCATGCCGGTCCCTCGCCGAGGTTTTTCAACCAACACACAACACAACAAAGCAAGTTGAAACGAGCTATCGCAGCAGTCGGCATCTGTTTTTCTGTCGCCTCAATTATAGCGTGGCTCTTATGCTACCTCCGGTCGAGTGTTTCCTACTGGCTTGAAAGGTGGGGCCCTGCAGACCGCGCGATTCCCGGTTGCTTTTTTTCGAAATGAATTCGGACAACTATATGCGCGCAAATCCTCCGAGTATTTCCTTCTGAATAAATGTTCCAGATATGCCTTTCGAGTCAACTTACATGGCCGCTACCCGGCAACCTGCGGCGTTCCGACAATTGATGGCCGCCCGCATCACACGAGCCGGTACAACGGTTGTGAGAGTTCCATGAGAGCTCCGAATTTGTTACCATATACCAATGAGCCTACGTCCAACTCTCCCTCTCAGCAACATCGTAGTCTCGAGGTACTCCATAACCTGGGAGACATGAATCCAACTTGCCCAATAACTACCCCCGGACAGGACCGCGAAATCGATTCCGCACTACTGCCGAAACTTGGACTGCGTAGGTATTCCTCGTACTGGAGGTTTTACTCTATGCCCTAGCCGAGACATACCTGGATAGATCCGCTCACCGCCGAGAAATATTCAAATCGGTGAGCTCACTTCAAGTTTGGTAACTGCCTCCTCCGAGTCCTCCGGGGGCGGTGGAAAGCTCTATTTACTAATTAACTACCATACCACCAAGCGGGACAATTATACTACCGACTCAGCTCACATAGTCGGGTCGAAATGCAAACAAAGCTCATTTCAACATGTTGCCGCGTGAGCACGCCGCTTAGCTTGTTCTTGGATTGAACTGAACGTCGAGGTTCGAATAATTTAATCGACCTTCACCCACTGCTGCCCGGGAAACTGTCAAGTCGGCGGCACTATGACGATGTATGTGTCAGCCCATTCTTCCGCCCTCAATATGGATCCACGGGATCCACATATCGTTTGCACTGCATGCGGCGGGGATCTCGGGATTCCCGTTTTCGCATTCTTGTACGATCAAAAAGAGACTTCAACTGTATTTTGTCATCATTTTCACTTCAGAGTTAGACGCTGAGTGACTTGGGCGACCGGGGTTAGGTGCGCGGCGTATGATTGTGAAACTGTGAGCTCTCCTCGCAGCGACCATA
>JARKIB010000669.1:0-42971 GCA_029378385.1 Mycena metata
AGCAACACCAAAGGGCCCATCAAAGTCCGCCCACCCGTAGTCCGCATCGGTGGTAGCAGGCCTGGTCCGTACGGCGTCCGACACCGAGAAGTCCAGAATGTCACTTCGACGGTGGCAGAGAGGGCACGTCGTGAGGAGCAGAGGAAGCTACAGGCGCAGTATGACGGTGAGTGTACACTGATGGGCCCGTATGAGCTCGCTGACCTATGGTCGCAGCTCTCAATGACGCCGACCGTTTGCGCTTCAACAAGGTCCGTGACCAGGCGGACCCCGAGATGCCCTGGAACGACCCGGACGGCGACGAAGTACAGGCGGACGGCGGTGGCGCGACGCGCTGGGTAGACCCCAACGAGTACAAGGACATCGCTGACGCGATCGAAAGCGCAGAAGGTCTGGGGATGAGCGGGGCAGGAGGTGAATTCCGGGACACTTTGGAGGCTGCCATGCGCAAGGAACGGGAGACGGCCAAGAAGAAGTGTGTCCTCTCTCTTCTCTTTCTTTCAAATTCCCTTATATTTTTCCCTCTCAGGCGAGCTCCAGACCGCCGTATCTGACGTGACAGGACAAAGAAGCAGGTCGAAGCTTTCGCAGCCCAGATGGAAGCCATCGCCGACGCTTACCTCAAGTGGAGCCATCTTGTTGGGGACACTCTAGATGGTCCGATCCCTTCGACAAAGGAGAAGTCCGACGGCACTTGCACCTTGACAGTGGTAGATATTTTTGGTCCGTGTTTTTTCTCTTCCCGGTTTCCTCGTTCTCACTTGCCTGCCAGACTCTTTCTCTGTCACTCTCCCTACATACAAGGCCGATGTATTCGACATCTGTTCCGTGATATGGCAGGGGGCATTCCCGAGCACCCCATATGATGCTCAGGTGGCTTTTTCTACTCGAACCTTGGAACTCTTTCGACTTGCCCATGTGCGAGCCCCTGGCCTGTCAATTCAGAAGTGGGTCAAGACCCTGGCAGATCTCCATAAACTCCCCTTCAAGCCCTATGTTGCCCACCAGTTCTCTGTAGCATACGACGTGTACCTGGGTGCCCGTAACATTGTGGCCTACCAGTGTCAAGCATGTGTTAGGCCGCGACGCTCCCAACTGGCGAGCAACTAACTGCTGTGACGCTTGCATGTACAAGCTCGAGGGGGAGCTGCCCTTGGAGTTACCCATGCTGGTCACCATGGACGGCAACGACTCTTTGAAACGAGTCGTTCGGAAGGAACCGAAGGACTACGACGAGGAGGGTAACCTGCTCCCAGGGGTCTCAAAGGAAAGGTTTGACCCCCGGGCCGCGACTGCTGGAAAGGACTACTTCATCCCCCGCGACAAGGTGAATCTGTGGGCAAAGGATAAGATAAAAGAGCAGGTAAGGTTCTTCCTCTACCCCGGAGTTCCCAAGCTAAAGGCGGAATGCCGCAGTGCAAGCCCAGAGTGGAGGAGAAGTCCGCGTGCGAAGAGCGATGGAAGAACCTCGCCGAAGACAGCACCAAGAAGATGTGGGGAGTATACAACGAGACCGGAATCTTCCTGATGTTGTGCAGACACAGTTTCCGGCTGTGGGCGATCAACATGATTCGTAGTGGAGAACTATGAGTCCCCCCCCCCATGCCACTGTGTCCCGTTCTTCCGTCCCCCCCCCGTCCTTCACCCGTCCCCTTAAAATGTCCCCCCTCCACCTAAACACGTCCCTCTAATGCACATCTCCTAGGTCGAAATATCCCCTTGCCATGCTCGCCGAGGTGCTCCAGGAGTTCCCGGCCGGTACCGGGTGTGGCTATGACACGGGTTGTGGTACTGCAACCACACTCTGGAACAGCCCCCTTGGAATGCGGGCACTACTTCAAAAGCTCCGGTTGCTAGTTGGAGCTTTCCATGGACATGGTCACAACCGGCTTTGTCAACTTTGCTTCCTTGTAAGCTACATTGAGGGGCTGGGACTGGAGGACTTGGAAACCTGCGAGCGGTTTTTCGCAGGCTCAAATGCCATGGCTGGCTCCATCCGATATGCGAGCGTTTTCCACCGACTCCAGACCATTACCCAGTACTTTGAGCACGTCGATGTTCATGAGGTGTACGCCAACCTCAGTGCGAATTTTCCTTTGATCAACCCTTTTTTTCTTATTGACAACGGCGGTTTTAGGTAAATTCCTCGTTGACAACTACTGGCAAGCACTGGAGATCCTCGAGGAGGAAACCTCCCTCCACACGGCCATGGCCGCAGCGGGAATTGACGATGTTAGCGAATTTCCTCGCCGGCTCCAGGAGGAGTTTAAATTCCTGAAGGGCCTAATGAAGGAGGCAGAGGAGGATACCCAGCAAATGCAATATTACCAGCGTCTCGTTAACTTCGCGGATCGACAGTGCGTTTCCTTCCCTATTATCTGCGCCAGTCGAAGTTGATTGTCCCCTTCCCCACCGCTTTCCTCCGATGTCCCCCCACAGCAATGTCCCGCTCACCGCGTCATCGGTCCCGACACCTTGTCCCCCCCACCGCGTCCTCGGTCCCGACACCGTGTCCCCCCCCGGCGTCCTCGGTCCTGACACCACCCGTCGCCACGGCTTCCAGCCTGAAGCTCGAACTCGCCAAGAAACAAGCCTCCAGGGGAGTCTTGCGGCATGCCCAGGAGAACTACGACAAGGCTTTTGACGAAGTCCAGGCGTCGGAGTTGGAGATGGGCGTGGCTGACCGTTGGGAGCCAACCTCGCCAGAGTGGGCAGAAGCGGCCTATCTTGTGAGCACCCGTCGGTACCGTCTAGCCCTGCTCAAGCTGGAACGTCTTGTGATTCAACAGATGTTCGAGCTGACCAAGATGAACCTTTCCCAGACAGGTCAAGTCTTTTCGTTCACTTTACTGATCGTCTCACCTTATTTTGGCCCTGTAGGATACAAGTTACGGAAGCACATTACCAAGGCTCTTCAAGCCAGGTCCCAGGCAATCAGAAATGCGTTGAAGACCTACAACGGCGCCGCGGCCTCCATGGTCCCTTCGGGTCGGAAGCTAGAGTGACACGAGGTGGTAGAGTATACCTTTCTTGCCGACTTCGACCTCCTGAAGGATCCAGAGGCCTTCAAGGAGGTCCAGCCGTGGGCCACGCCGCCTGCTTGAGTGCTGCTCGACAAATACTTCAAGATTGAGAGGACCAAGGAGGAAATCATTCGGTGCAACATTGAGATCCGCCGGGTGATCACTGCCATCCGGGAAGAGAAGATCTTTTTGACTCGGAAGGAAGCGGAGCTCGAGGAGACAAACCCCCAGCTTGCGTGGGCAGTTAGGGAGTATCGGCTTCAGCGGGAGAGATACGCCGATACCCATCTCAAACGGTTCAAAAAGCTCACCGAGAAAGCAGGTCCCCGATTCACAGGAACCCTGACGCCCGGTGTTTGGCTTCCACCAACTCCACGGCCCACTCCGATGGAGGGTGTAGATGAATCTGGACGACGGGAGGCCGAGGCCCGAGCAGCCGAATTGGCAGAAGAGATGCGTGCTTTGAGACCCCCCGAGGAGGAAGAGCTAGAAGATGAGCATACGGAGGAAGCGGAGGCCGAGCAGCTTGCCGAGGACATTCATACACTCTATATCCTATCTACCGAGTAGTTGTACAATATTCCTTATATCGTGTAGGGGGGATGGTCCATAGAGGGACATTGTATATATCTAGGGAGGGACTGTCCCTTTTGTCCCAACTACCCATGTGGTAGCCAAGTTCCTAGTAATCGATGCCTGTATGGTGTAACTGGTAACACACCTGGTCTAACTTCCAGTTCTGTATATTCTTCACAGGTGACGCGAGTTCGACTCTCGCTACAGACATGGCCTGGCCTGCGGGTTTCTTTCTTTTTGTGTGTGGTCTGCTACATGTCCTACCATCTGGCGACATATTTCCAACATGTTGATTGTCCATATGGTGTACGTAGTAACAACACTAGTTGGGTATTTCGTCGTCCTCCAGGTGCTGTGAGTTCGACTCTCACTATGGACATGTACTGCTCGATCATTTTTTTCTTGTAATTGATCGTACATACCCTCCCACATGGAAACATCTCCAACAAATTTAATGTCCGTATGGTGTAAGTGGTAACATACCTGCCCTCTGTCGCATATTACCTCCAGCGGTTCACAGGTGACGCGAGTTCGATTCTCGCTACGGACGTGGACTCTGCAAATCTTTGTTTTTCTTTCTGACCGTTTACTGACATCTGTCTCTCGTTTTTCTTCCTCATTCTTATGGCATATGTCGTCACCTGAGTCCCACCCCACTGATATCTCGCCAATGAACTGTGTGATGTCCCCCTTACAGTCCCCCCCGCTGACACCTGGTGCGTTTCGCCTCAGTGCACCTGTCCCCCCTCCCGCGTCCCCCTCCCCACATACACCTCCCTTGTCCCCCCTCACAGTCCCCCCCATCGATACCTGGTGCATTTCGCCTCTACGAGTGTACCTGTCCCCCCTCCCGCGTCCCCTTCCCCACACATACCTCCCTTGTCCCCTCTCACAGTCCCCCCCCATTGATACCTGCTGCGTTTCGCCTGAGTGCACCTGTCCCCCCTCCCGTGTCCCCTTCCCCACACATACCTCCCTTGTCCCCTCTCACAGTCCCCCCCATCGATACCTGGTGCATTTTGCCTCTGAGTGCCCATGTCCCCCCTCCTAAGTCCCTCTCCCCGTCGATAGCTCATGCCTGTCCCTTCACGTCCCCTTCAAGTGCACCTGTCCCCCTCCTTGGTCCCTCTCCCCATCGATAGCTCATGTCTGTCCCTTCACGTCCCCTTCAAGTACACCTGTCCCCCTCCTAGGTCCCTCTCCCCATCGATAGCTCATGTCTGTCCCTTCACGTCCCCTTCCCACCGTCACCTACCCCCCTCCCCCTCCTCGTCCCCCCCCCCCCCTCCCTCCACGAAAACCGCCTTAAGAAGGACATTGTCCCTCGTCCCTCCCCAAAATCTTGGTAGTGTCCCTAGGGGGGCAAACAGTCCCTCGTAGGCTTGTTAGCCTGTTTTCGTCCCCTTGAGAACAGGCTAACAAGCCTTGTTATTCGGGCAGGACAGGTGGGGTTACAAGCTCGTGACGATTCTCCCTCTGTATCTACTGTAATTCTAGAGTCTAGTTGAGTCATGACTAAATTGTTCCATAGTATTCCAGGTTCTTCTTCTTCCTTCCTACTGACTCCCTCTGATTCTAGGTGAATTCCAAACCTCGGTGATGTGTCCGAGTGCACCTCCCCCAATAATAACATCCCAACACGCGACTTCGTGGCTCCACCGGAGAGCCACACACGAGCTGGTGTTTCATCGCAGTTGAAAGACAGGGTACTCGGTCTATTGGACGAAATTGCCCTCGATGCCCAATGCCACATATTTTGACATCCATTGATGAGCGCGGATTTTCTTTGCGCTTTTACTTACCTCAGCGCCAACATTACACCACCCTATTGATCTTTTCCTCCCCTGCTATCCCTAATTCCCAAGTAAGTTGAAATCATCGTACACATCGCTCTTATCGTCTGTTTTCCTCTTCCACTTCTCGATCTCTGGAACTGTATTCACCCAATTGATGGGAGGCAGTATTCATCTCGTGAAGTTGGAGTGCGGCGGCCTTCCTAGGTAAACGAACACTTTCACTCGATCCATAATATTTTTACTACATATTTGGAGGTAGTACATACACTACTTATTAAACATGTTGAGACAAAGAATCACAAGACCCAGAGGCGACAGAGACGTGGCACGGAAGGACAGAGGATAGACAAAAGAGGCAGGATAACGGGACACTATACAGGTGACATTTTTGACTCGGTACTCCTATGCTGCGAATCCGGCGAGTCATCTTCGAGATGAGTCGTGATATTCACAGTGATACGCCGCATGGGCATGCCTGTGGTGGGGACGTCGTTGACCTTGGTTCCGCTGGAGGAAAGCTCTTGCGAGCGCACGATCACGCAAACGGTGATCAGTACTAGTCCGAAAGTTATGCCCTACAAGGTTAAATTCAACGCCGACACTCGGAATGAAGCGGAATGGGGAGCGTTGTAGTTGGCCGCGTACAAGGCGAGCATGAAGATTTGCACGAAGAGGTACAACGCGGCGGACTCGATGAGGATAAGGATAACGTGAACGAACACTCCTTGCCCCAACCGGAACTGCGCCGACGCCCGGTCTGTGAGCCAGAGACGCAGGGCCATTAGACCGGTGGTGAGTATGTTTTGGGTGACGGCCTGCCAACGTTTGAGGATAGTTCATCCAGGCTTTAGGAGAAGAGGGATACGCACAACAGAGTAGAATGTGATTCCAGGAAGAAAGAGACGGAGTAAAGATCGAGGTGTTGGGGTCGATTGTGACGAACCCGAGAGTGACCATGATCCCGGAAACTACGTAGCAGCCACGTCAAGCAGGGCCAACGAAAGAGTGAGCATTACTCACTGGTACTGACGAGGAATAGACAACATGGGAGGATAATGAATTTGTATTGTCGATTCCACAGATGCCAGCACCGATAGATCTTGGTTGATGAAGTTGAAGATTTTGAACGAAAGAAATTGAAACCAAATACTCACCGCCATAGAATCCCCCACCAGGGTCTGTATGGTGAACCTAGTTAGTACACCGTGAGTTTTGACGATCGAAATCGGTTGAAAATCACCCTCACAATACGTCCTTGAAAATGTGACTCCCTGAAAATTTGGGATGAGAAAGAACATCGCTCAATGAATAAAAATGGTCTTACATGCGGGAATAACACCAAGGAATGCTAACGGTCCTCCAGGTGCGTCCTGGAAGTCAACGAATCCACGGACCATGCGGTAGCAGTTCATGGCTACGAGGCACAGGTGAGATTTAGCATCTCCCAGAAACAAAGCTTCTCACAAACGTACGCGGTAGCCACCGTAAACATGACTCCCGAGCTCCAGAACATTATCTAAAAACGAATTTGTGTCATTGTGCGCTCGCAAAAACATGAATCGGACAACATACACGATGCCCCTTCAGGCTCCGATGACCATTGAGGTAAACGCCGAACCAGAACAAGCAGAAATATATGCCTGCGATGATGCGTTGTCACAAACACCTCTGAACCTTTCGGAATGCGTACCATACAAGACGGCCTTGAACGCACAAAAGCCAGACTCGGAACCAAGGGGACGTCGGGGTTCTAAAATCGGAAGGGGGGTCGAAAAGTTTTTTTCAGCCTTGGCTGGACTCCCCCCCCCCCCCCTGCCTTATCGGGAAGGTGTCTCCCACCCCTGGCGCCGGGCCGCTCCCGCCGGACTTTCCGCTACCTACTGAACCTCCCTCGGACAACTACCACCACTTGGTTTTGATACCTAAGGTACATGTTATCCTTTCTAAACCTATCTAAAGTGCTACAAGACTTTCATTAGGCTTGCAGAAAACTTTTGAACCTGCTCCGGCACCGCCAACCAAGCACTTTTGGTTGAAATTATCATTTCAACACCTTCCAAGGTGAGTGGGAAGCCAAATTCATGATTTCTGCCCCCTAGGGCCTCTCACATGCCTCTACTAGCATTTTTACACCCGCTGAAAAGTTATAGTACAAAGTTTTTTTCGGCCTTGGCCAGACCCCCCCCCCTCCCCCCATCCGAAATTTTAATGCCGACGTCCCCTTGCTCGGAACGACGTCAAGTTGAAGAGATGGGGCATACTGTACCAAGTTGTAGGGAGACAACGCCCTGAGCACCGTGACAAGTCCGTTGCCTATTTTTTAGGCAACGGAGGGGACCGTGAGCGTGACCGTTGCTTGAGGAGGCAACCAGATTATTTTTAAACACAATTTATCCGTGGTATTCCGGCACTATGGGTCTTCCTTGGTTTGAGGAGAGGTTTTGGATGGACTCCTGGCCATTAGAACTCATTCTTAATCTCTGCAAAAAAATTTCAACTATTTTTCCTTCAATGTCACGATTTTAAGGCAACCGACCGTACCGTTACCGTGACACGCCGAAAAATGGGCAACGCAACGGAGCTCCCGTTACCCGTGACCGTTGCCTCCCTACAACTTGGTACAGTACCTCAAGCCACGCAGACACAATGAAGCTCGTTAGCAGGGGGAACTGGTGAAAGGCCGTGGTGGGATCCTTGCGAGTCGGAAAGTGAAGGCGATCCTCTTTTTAAAGCGTTCTCGCTGGTTCCAGGTCCGTGCGGGGTAAGTGTCATCCGGGCCCCGAGCCCGGAGATTAAACGGTCCCATCTGACGCTCTCATTGTGCCTAGGGTCTTCAATCAGAAATCAATAGTTTACCGCCAGGGATTTTCGCCCGACGACCCTGACTCGATCCGGTCGCGGAGAAAACAGAAAAAATACCAACGTGAGCACCAGTGCAGTAATGACCCTTACTTACATTGATTTGGCGGGGGTAAGCCTCCAAACCAATTGCAAAGCTCTCTTGTCGTTCCGGCCAAAAATTGCCTAAATTAACCAGTAAAGATCTGCACAGTCGTAAGCGAGAGTTTGATGGTGGCGGAATGGGATCATGAACCCTGGCGAAACCTTGAAGTGAACAACAAGCGAGGAGCGATGTCCTGAGGTACACAAGGATCAAGCAGCCATCTTTGCGCTCACTGTCCCATATGCATCTGCAGGACGGACCGGAAGTAGCGCTCCGAGAGTCGGCGTCCTCTTCCCTGCGTTGCTCTTTTCCGTCGAGCCCAAGCAATTATACATCTTCCTTCCTTCCACATCATTTCGTACACCGCTAGTGGCGCTCAAAAATAAATTTCTCCGCTTTCGTGTCATTTATAAGTTGCCAGGGGTGAAAATCAGGTCGGCCATACACAGTATTAGTAGGGGACAATCAAAGCCCGCCTATTTTGGGCACGTGGGATCGATCTTGGAGTCAGGAACTGGCCCAGACAGCGGCCATCCCTCTGCATCAGGCGGGATTAGCCGTCGATATAAGTGAGGGCGATCTGGAACTGAAACTTCCAGAAGTGACTTCACTTCCACTACTTTGGTCATCCCTCACGTGCCGCCAATCGACCACCCTTATCTCGAACCTAAAAACAGAAGCCGTGGCCAACTTTATGGGTCGCACCTTGTTTGACCCGTGCCTAGGATGCCTTCAAGTTGGTTGACTTCAACGAGTTCTTGGACATCGTTCAGGCTTGCGTTTGTTCCTGAGATACTCTTATCAGTCTGATTGGGCCTGAAATGCTATGTTGGTTTGGCGAATTGAATACCTCACGACTCCGGTTCACAGTTCCGGGCTTAGCTCGATGGTTGACTTGATTGCGCTTTAATCGAGGGAAAAAAGTTGTCCCACGCAACGAGACGTCGGAACATTAGACAACAAATATCGAGCGACATCGAGCACAGGCATTCCGAGGGAGACTAAAGCAGCATGACCTTCTGGCGCCCTCTCCTTTTTGACGCTCTTGTCATATCGGTCTGACGGGGAAACGAGACCCATGCCTCAAATTTCTTTGGCTCAAAATACGTGAGTATCATCCTTTAAGGACCGGTGATGCCCTGGGAGTATTGAAGTCATGGCGAGGCTGCCGAAGTCGCCATCAAAAGAAATACCTACCCAAAAGAGTTTTGATTTTCTTTTGCACCATGATCACCCTGCCTGCGGGTCCTTTACAGACTAGATTGATACCAGAAGTTGAAGTAAACGAGCATTTCCATCTTTGTGTCCCGAGGCATTTTGCGTTCTTCATCGAAGGTACGTTTATCAGAAGTGGGCACATATCCGGGTCAGGCTTAGGCACACTGTTACACTTTGGTACGTTGACGAACAACACCGGGACACAACCAAACGTCGACCATAACAACAACCAGTTCACAATGCCGCTCGAAATTCCCTCCGCCGATACAGTATTTTACAACCGGTCAACATTTTTTTCGAACCAGCGCGTTGGTTCAACTTCGAAATTGGTGCTTTGAATTTTTGACTTTATTCCACGTCACCCACTCCGGTCTCGAAATCAGCTTATTCCACCACATTCAATGGGATGGTGTGAGCACGGTATTATCCTTGCCAAACCGAGTCACACACCTTGCGACATTGGGACCCTTGCTCGTCATAATGTCGAGTCCCACCAGAAGCGCCAGCACGGGCGCAACCATGAGATGGAATAGATCTGCGGGTGTGAATTCCTTATTTATCGGTTAGATCTAGAGCTACTTAACTGCTAGCTCAGGCAAGGTAGTGAAAGTGGGCGCAGGACTCCTCGTAGATTTGCTGTGTAGATTAGATTACAGTAATCTCATATGCACCGCCACCTCTCGGCTTTCCAGCCACCATCGTCCTCGTCGACTCCAGCTTCCCTCCTTGTCCTCCAGATGCATTCCTTTTTCCCCCACCCACCCTCCTCCTTTCTTTGTTTTCTCGCTATACCAGGTTGCTTTGGGTCTCCTCTTCACGGACCCTCACACTAGGGGCAAAAACCCACGCACATGAAGTTCATGTGCGATAAACGCACATCCATCACAGATGGACCGGGAATATTGTGACATTTCACAATGGATCCTTATCGCACAAAGACGAGACAAAGGCTAGATAAAGAGCAGGACCAGCTCAGGGGAGGTTTCCCACACCTAATTGACACATTACCTTTCGATATCTCCGGTCCATCTGCGATGGACCTGCGCTTATCGCACATGGCTTTCATGTGCCTGGGTCTTTGCCCCTAGTGTCAGTGGCCTTTGCATCCCTGGTTCAGCTGTTGCCACGTTCTGCTCCTTTCCGCCTCGGGTTTCCCCGCTGCATTGCGCACTGGAGCCCAGGTGGCCGGAACGGCCGATCTCCCCGCACACACACACACTCTCGCACTCTTCTCCCATCCCACAGCTCAGGTGCTAAGCATTGAGCGTTTCCCTCTCCTTCTCCTCTCCCTCACGAGTCTGCTAGCATACGATGCCAGGAATCGGTGTTTGCCGAGAATGACCTCGTAGACGTTGAGCATTGCGGAGAGCTTATGCGAAAATGGTTTCGTCGCAAGTTCCGCCTTGGCGCCTGAGAATTCAAATGAAGTACATAATTAGCTCAACAGGGAGTGTCAGGACTGACGGTTTCGCGATTGCCTCTGTAGCTATTTTGGCGACTGCCGGATAAAAGTTGGTGAACTCGACTGAAGCGGCCTGCTCGAACAATGCGCGAACTTTGGGGATGAGGGGCCCGGGGGTTCCGCGGTCATAGTGCTTCTCCGCAAGGTAGCGGCAAATCGCGCGGCCTTCGTAGAGGATGAAACCATTGTCGTCCTAATTTTATGGCACATATACTGTCCAAATATTATTTTTGGGGGCATCCAGATGGAAACAGGGTTTTTGGTACACATCTTCACCCTTTTCGGTAACGGTTGCAACTTTTCTGTGTGTGGTTGCAACTTTACTCCGAAACGGGTTACATCCCAAGGTAATGATGGGTTTCAACTATATGTGCTGGGTTTGCAACTTGAAACAAATTGGTTGCAACCACTATGGAGGCGTACATCTGATCCCTTTGATGGCCGCCGTGTCCCGAGTGATTTCATAGAGTGGACTTTGATCACAGCCTGCAGTTCGTCAGTTTCATGGCACAGAAGGATCTCTCATCAACTGAAGAACATTTAGGCAATTCCTCTGAGCCTCCTGGATTTTTTTTGCAGATAGCCACGACTGAACGAGTCTAACAAGATCGGCAACAATCTACGTAAACTTTACGCCCACCCCAAGCTTTCAATCCCCACAATTTGCATCGAAGTGAGATGTTCAATTGATTAGGGCACCAGTGATTGTTGGCAATGGACGGCCAGAAGCACAGGTTCTCAAGATCTCACCATCTGAAGAAATGGTCAGATTTTCCCCAATGTAGATCTCAAAGTTCAGGGACTCAGTAATTTCGAACACCCATTCCCGGCAAACTCCGGGACCGAGGTGTTGGCCGAAGTTCCGCCGCCCGCAAGACAGAGATGTGACAAAGAAAAAATGATGTCAACTTAGCAAGTCAAGTTGCGACCACTTACTCAATGCCGAAAGTGACATGCAACCCATACCGTAAGGATGTGAACTCGGAGGATGTAAGTTGGCAGTCAAAAGTTGTGAAAATCACCCTAATTTTTGGACAGTATATTGCCCATATAATTCACCCATTCACTGTGTTCCAGGACCTCCGAGACTCAGCCTGAGTTCAGGGGCCTACATGGACCTACACTGAGACCCACCTACGTACAATCTGTGTAGGTCAATGTAGGTCAGTGTAGGTCAATGTAGGTCAGTCAAGGTCAGCTAAGGTGAATGTAGGTCAATGTAGGTCCACGTAGTGACCTATACTGAGACTAATTATCACCTCCAGCAACACTCCAGCACTAGTATTGACAACAAATGGTCCCAATTTTCAAGTCCAAAATATATAACCGACACCAGATCAGTGAGATTTTTGCTGTTACCATTGAACTTGGGGCCATGTTTAAGTTGGGCAAATCACTGTAGTCCTTGCCTGAGGTCAATGAAGGTGGGTGTAGGCGCCTACACTGACCTAAATATACCCAGCTCAGGTGAGTTACGTACACCTAGGCTGAGCTACATCCGCCTTTACTGATCGCCGTCAAGGTAGACGTAGGTGACCTACACTGACCTATTGTAGCCGACTACGCTGACCTACGTACACCTACATTCACCTTTACTGACTCAGCCTAGGAGCCCCCGCAACGCAGTGATTAATCAGTTAAATCACATCCAGCGACAGAATCTCCAGGTCAACGAACCAAGACCGGAACCTGTCCGAATGGATGCATCGCCAGAAACTCGGGGGTTTTGTTAGCCTTGGTGGATAAATCGATGATGATGAGTTCGAAGGGGAGCCGCTTCTCTGCAAGCACGAGTGCAACGAGACAGGTTCCACCACCTGGGGCATTTGCGCCGGCATATAATTTGAGGACCATGAGCGTATGTGGGAATACTTTGACCGTATACTGTCGGGCAATATATATAACTCCCTCTCGTGACTTGATGAGAAATTAAAGCCCGAGGCTTTCGGGAAAGGAGAAAGCCCAATGCAGATGCGTGTCTGTGGGGCGGGCGAGGCGTCACGGAAAATTAACGGAAAAGGGATTAATCCGTCAAATGATGCGCCATCACTTTGTCTTGATGCGCTGATTTGAACGGCTCCAACATAGAAAGGAAGCGGTCTCGCCTAGACCAAAGGTAGTTAAGAGCTGTCTGCCGCAAATATCGTTATACTTTGTGACCCATGCGGTGATTGACTAGTGTGCAACGCCTGAAGCGCGCTAGGCCCGTGCTACAGGGCGGGGGCCTGGCGATCTAAGAGGTTGAGGTTGAGGTGTGAGGTCGAGTCCAATTGCATCAAAATAAAACTGTCCTTACACAAATTCTACGCTAGAGGTCGGAGACGAAGAAGGAAGGGAACGATCGGGGTTGAGGGTGTAAACATCCGAATCGCAAGTCAGAAACACCACTTTCAGCAAATAGACAGCACAGCGCGACACCAAATTCCTCGTCAAACAAAGTCCCTCCCCTCAGTTCTTTCCATGCTTCTTATCCCACCGCACCAGCCACGCCCGGACTTCGTCAAGGGTCAACTGCGCCCCATTGAGCTTCGCCGAGACCTTTGGCTCCTGCGCAATCGTCTGCAGCTCCACATCAGAGAGCTGCAAGTTGGTGGGGTTGATCTGGAGGAGGAAGGCCTTCTGGTCCGCGTGCGAGGCGGCGCGGAAGGACGTGAGGTCGTGGATGTCTGCGCGGGGGTTGACCGCCTGAGTGGATATAGCGTCAGTATGGGACATATGAAGGGGGAGGAGACTGACAGCTGCGTTGGCCTGCGCCGCGAGGGCGATGGTGAACAACGCGGGGAAGAAGGTGGAGACCCGCATGATGTATGGAGGTGAAGTGTGTTTGTGTCTGCAGAAGGGCGGTGAGCAAGTCCTAAGAGGTGGAGAGATTGACCGCACGAGTTCACCGGTTTTTGATGGGTGGAACAACTTAAGGATGAGGCACCCGGTATTTATACCTGCATTGAGATTAGTCAGGGGGAGGCGTGCGGAGCCAAACGGTGCATCCGCGGGAAACAGGGATAGGTCTGGGATATATCCGCGCGGATGGGCCGGATAATTCAGTACCACCGCCCTTTGGAGGGGGATCCAGCGCCACAGCCCCAGAGGAGGAGGTCTTCATAGAGAGAGGAGTCGCAACCCAGTGTTGGAGGCAGTCATGCGAACGAAGCCGTAGGCCGAACTTCAGTACAATCCGAGTGTACGACGATCGATCGGGGGGAGGATGTCTCAGAAACAAAGATCAGGGTGCAGGAAAAAAAGTCCAATGCTTGAATGTGAGGCGCGGATCCGGAGTTCTGTTGCCGTCGGATACAGTGAAGTGGTAGATGAAAGACGACTCGAATCACATTACTTAGATCGGCCGGTTCATTCCTACGCAAGCTCTGCCCATCCGACACACGACTACAAAGGTGTCAGCCCAGGTCGCGAGACGCAAGGGAAACAAGTATCAGAGTACCGGACCCACATAATCACTAGCCCAGAAAATGACATCGCTCCTACGCGCAGGGCGGTGGCCCAAAGAACCGAACCGGATATATCCGTTCCGCGAGAGTACCGATGGGTAGGCATAGCTACTCACCTGCGGAGTCGCAGAAAGAGCACTGATTCGTCTGGCGGCGCCTTGTGGTTCTCCATCAGCTTCCGCGCTAATTTTTACTACATTAATGCACCGAAACCAAAATGCAGATGACAGCATTGTCTTCTCGACCGACTCACGGACTAGCTGGGTTCTGAGCCGACTGCATTCGAACGGTTTTATTTAGGCTCTTTCATGACTTGTGAGGACTGGAGGAGATGCTCGAGCCCCGCGTGAGTGACAGAATTCACTGCCCTAAAACGAATACGAAAGTCAAAGATATATCTACGGCCGCAACAAAAAAGGGCATCCGCTCGCGCGTGAGTTATCGTCCGGAATGCCAACATACAGCGAGTGGTCTTCGGGCTGCTCTTCGCAGCCTGTCGATGAGATTCTTCGGTGACGCTTTTGAAGGACCAGCCCACTGTCCTTCGTGCAAGTCTCAACGAGGGTTGGGGGAGCGAGGCAAGAGTCGTAAGTGCAGAAGCGTAGGGAGCGCGGAAGATACGACTTGCTGAGCTGGCCCTGAGCGATTACCGGATATAAGGGCAGAATTGCTAGCTGCGTCGCAAATAAGGGATCTTGGAGGGTGACGTGGCGAGAAGAAACAATTTGATTCTTCAGTGGAGGCGGTTTTGAATTCGTTGATTCGATCCAGAGAGCATCCAGAGATAGAGAATAGAATTCGGCATGCATGGATACAGGGAGAAGCAGTCGAAAGCAAGATTCAGATAACACACGACGATCGATCCTACAGACTGGGCGACACATTTGCTGAGGTGTCTTCCTCCTTCACGTCGGAGACCGGATGGTCAGACACCCGCCCGACGATATTGTATCGTTTCCTAGGCGTGCAAAGTCAGTCAAGGAGAAAAAAAGCGGCGCCACACACATACGTGAAAAATGCATGCCAATCGTCCAACACCTTCCGGTCGGACTCGCTCAGGTCTCTGTAGTCCGGAACCGCATGCTCCTCCCTCAAACTCGACATCCCCAACCCCTTGGACCCATCCTTCCCAGCGAAAATGTTGTAGGAGCGCCCAGCTCCGTAAACATCCGCTTTCGGCGTAACGTCGAATACGGTACCTGGAATCGGGCTCGATTTGCATGAAATGAGCAAGAGAAGGGCGCTGACCCTTGATAGAGACGTAAATCGGCTTCGATAGATCTGAACCATCGAATTCTTTGAGCTGCGCGAGGGTAAAAGGGTCGTCTTTTGGTGGGGCCAAGTCCTCTCTTGGGGCCTGCATTATAGACTTTACGGGCTTCTCCTCGACGGGGGCAGGTGAAGGGATGGCAATTTGCGACGAGGAACGATAGTAGCGGCGAGCAAGGTACGCAGCGGGAAGAAGGAGCACAAGGGCGTACTTGACGAAAGAGGACATAAGCGGCCCGTGACCGTCACATGATGCTGTGATGCTGTGCTTTCGGACTTTCGGTCGTCTATCCCGGCTGTCATCGGAATTTGACGATTTGCACGCCCGTTAGAATCCAATGGAGTTTATGCGGTGCAAGACACAAGAGGGATGTGTTTTTTTTTTTGCTGAGTCGCGGAGTTCCGGGTTCTCAAATAAGATCTCCCCAAAAGTTCGTTGACGGGGTTATCCACGCGGATGGGGAACTCAACTTGAACTCAACCATCGCCGAGTTCCGTTGGCTCGAGAAAACAGCTCCCCGTTGTTACGTTCTGAAAAGAGGTCAAGTATGCACATATTTCGGAATTCGATACATGCATGGAGAAGTAGCAACAAGAGCTGATTAGCCACTAGTATAGTGGCTGATCGGGCCCTAATCACTATGTACGATCGCTGTAATCCTCTGTTGGTTCAATGACTCGATGTGTCCCCAGCATCTTTCGAAAACTTGCGTAAACTTAGGCTGAGTCAACCGCTCTGATTTAAATTAACCGTTCTTTAACGAGATGTCTCGCGTTCATTTGGATGTCTTTGGTCTCATCCCCATGTATGTTACCTCCCTTTGTCTTCCTCTCCTTCCTCTCTCTGAATCCTTGCTCTTGCTTCCCCGTGCACAGTTCAAAATCAATCACCACACCTGTGCACCATTCAAAAGACATTAAATTATTCACACAATCCCCGAAACTCAGCAACGGCGCAGCTCAAAACCCACCTCAGTTGAGATCTCACCTCTGCTTAACTGCTGTGGACCAACGATTGAATTATCGAGCTGCTATCCGCGCAACCCAGGAGGCTGTTCAACTGCGAGATTTTTACCCCGCAGCCGGCAGCTGCACAATATAAATCCCCAGCTGTGTCGCCCACTCGTCCTGTTCTTTCCCCCATCTCTGAGTCTCTCCGCTCCTCCCCTCAAGATAGTTCTGCTGTCCTGAATCAAGAACTTCAAATCATCAATCAATCCACGCAAATTGTTTATGGACTTCCCCCAATTTATCTGTGCTCCCTCAACAAGACTGATGCCCCTCCTAAATCAAGACGCTTCAACCGTAGTTGTAACAGGCAAATTGCAACCAGCACTGTCTCCTAAAACCTGATATCTTAAATTCTCGCCACAAGACAAGTTCACATGATCCCGCCCTTCACCCGGCGGGTTCAGCATCAACTGCTTCAATCGACGAGGCGACAAGATTGTATTTATTCGTTGGCTCTCTCTACCGATTTACATTGCTGTTTACTTCGAATGATGCTTTTCCTCAAATCACAATCCATTGTACACCACTTCCAGTGCTATTCACAATTTTTTGACTCCGAGGGAAACCACACCTCAGACTTCAATCTGCCGGAGCGAAGCGGAGGTTTTTTCTTGTTTTCAATAACATTTAGCCCCGTCATTGATTCCGCGGGATCTGTCCCTGAGGGCAGATCTTCTTTTGGCCTCCGTGTTTAGTCCGTAGGTCACTTTGATTCCGAATCGTTGGGGTAGCAGTTTTCTGGAGGCTTACTGCGCTCTGTTGCTGTCGAGACTGTAACTGCCTGGGTGTTCTGTGGAAGTATCACTGATTGTGTCGAGCCGACCATCCTCAAGCGGCTGCGTCGGCACAGGTGCCGACGTCTGACGACCTCGATCATGGGAAACATAGTCTGCCGACGCTGATCGGCACAGCCTTTGTCGATGCCTACCCTGATCGGCATAGGGTTGTCAGATATCGGGAACACCTGTCGACGCGGCCGCTTAACGCAGTGCCTCCGCAGACAATGTAATTCAACTCGTTGAATTCTCGTTCAACGCAATGGTAACATTGAATTGCTTACGCATCACCCATCAAGCATCATGTTCCAGATCAGTGGTTGAAACACCGGTGGGAATTGGGTGGGAAGCGTCCTTGCATTGACTGAAAAATTTGAAGTGGGCCGCTCACGGTTGTCTGCCCACCACGAGAGTTACACGAGAGGTATCGCGTCGTTGAGGGGATTGGTGGCATATTACATGTGTTGATAGTCGTTAAACCGAGTGACAATACACGCGCGTCGGCGCATTCGAGACACCGAGCTGCCGGACAATCTCATTTCTTCAAGGTGGGATTAGGCGAGGATATTGAATGGCGGGTAGCTTGCGTAAACTGTACAGTGGCCTTTCAATCGCCTCACCTCAGTTGACATTTTATAATCCTCCCATGTTTGTTCATCAATCGGCGGAAATTGCTTAGTCAAAAACTTCAGCAATTGTTTAACTGTCAGGAACACCTCGCAAATTATGCCTGGTCGAGTGAGGAAGAGTCGAGGTACTACCTCGTAAACGGCCTACCACACCTCGGGGTCGACCGTGGTGAAAAAACATTGATTGAGTAACTACACTTCCAGATGAACCGGGTGGAGTGTCCCGTCGGACGTCGGGGAGAAAGTTGGACCTCATACCTATGATTACTTGGGACTCGGAGTAAAATGAAGTTTGATTCATGTTCAACATTTATCCGCTGTGCTTCAGCGTCAACTGGGGCTGGCACCACACAGTGAACGCATATTTCTTGTAAGGTTTAGGTCGGAATAAAGCAAAGAATAAAATTCACAGCAATAGAATCGCGCTACGAGTTACAATTTAATAAATACACGCTTTGCTTCGTCTATAAGTACACATCAACGTCGGCGACCACAAGTGTGGCCAGTAGGAGAATGTTCCCGAAGTTCAACCATATGGCGAGCCGGAGGATTGAGAGCTCTGAACCGAGGTCCAGTCGTAGTCTGCGCGCGGGACGTCTTGGCCAAAATTCGGATAATATCCTCCGTTGGCGACCGGCGAGCCTGACTGACTCGGGTCGTTGGATGGACGTCCGCGATTGGACAAGTACTGCGCAGCATACGCTCTCTGCACATCATATGGGTGTCCCCCGGCGGAAGCGGAGGAAGAGTGAGTTTGTTGGGGGAACGGTTGATTCGGGAGATGGTACGGCGGATGCATGGACGGATGGACCGGGGTGGGCTGTGGTAGATTCGAGTGCTGCATGCTGCTGAACTCGGGATATGATACATTGCCCTGACCGTGACCGAAGTTGGTAAAGTATTGGCCTTGGGGTTGGGAGTTGGGAAACCCAACCGGGGGCGGATGGGAGCCGTGGGGCGTTCCAGCCCAAACCTGCGTGGGGCTGGTAGGAGAACCGAACTCCGAGGGACGTCCGTCCGAACTCCTGTTCGCCGAGTCAGAGCTTTGCTCTTGGTGGGCGATTGGAATATATTCGCATTTTAGACCTTTGCGCGTGCAATATACACAAGGGGACACCGGGGGCGTCTCCGACGTGATGCACTATGGAAGAAACCCGTGATAAGCAAACGACGATGCCGATAGAAACCGTTTATACTTGCCCGCGCTTTCCGAAATCTACAGGCGCTGCACGCTATTATACCACGTCGACGAGGCTTTGGCAGGAAATCCGGGGGTGGGATGGTCGAAGGAGTAAACATGGTTGAGCCGTTAACTCTATGATGACTGCCTGCTTTATACAATATGAGCTTCTCAACCTTTGAAAGAACATCGTCACCCATCATGTTCTCAATCTGAGTAACGGCATTTACCTTCGCATCGAGTTGACTACTATGCGTTTGATTTGTCCGGGAGCGACATGTGAACATCTGAGGAATCGAGCAATCACGTTTCGTGCCCCAGGTTCTCTGGGATCTTCATTTCAATTGAAGCAATTTTGAAGTGCGGTATTGAAATTCTGCTTCCTTTCTCGATAGTCCGTGATCGATATACATCCGCCGGCGAACCGTGCCATCATCTGAAAACAACGTAAATCAATTAAGAGACACCGCCGGCCGTATAATGCGACCGACCTACATATGTACCTACCTAAGCTCGCTTGCAGTGATCTCAGTTTAGCAAATGGCGGACCCCACGTTGTGAGTAATACATGCGGAACCGCCAGTTTGAAACGAAAGTAAGTAGAGCAGTCCCACCGATGCATCAAGATACCTCGCGAACGTCTCAGCGTCCGGACATATGGAGCCCAGGCAGACAGGCGTGGAAGCCGTGTCGTGCGCCAAATTTGATGACTATAAATTTTCGTTAGTATATTGATAGCGAGCTCCGTGACCGCCGGAAGACGAATAAGAATAACAACGAGTGAGGAGCGATTAACTGCGAAGGAGTTTGAAGGTTCCAAGTTTACAAAGAACTTGTTCTCCGCAGCTGCATATTACCCAGTGGACCAGTTGTATTCTGCCCCAGGGATTCAACCGTCGACAAGACTTTACGACTCGGGAGGTGGGACATAATCGTAAGCGGAGAGAACTACCTCGCATTGAGTGCCTGTGGTGCATTCATTGAACCCCGTTAATTAATTTGAACATAAAGTAAGTAAATGGTGCGCTCACGGTCGATGGCCCCCGCACGCTTCGCCGCAATGAAGCAATCCGCGGCCTTCCAGTAGTCGTCTCCGGTATCCGCCCCGCGCAGCCAGTCAAGCCGATATGCAATGTCATAGATAACACAAACAAAGCGTGGGTCGTCCTCCGGAAACGGGGCATTGGCCAGGGACCGCTCGACCAGGAAAACGATGCTTTCGAGGCGGAGGGGCGTTTGCGCGTCCACCTGTTGAATCGTTTCGACCACGAGTTGGGTTGGAAGCATGCCAAGGGCGAGATGGGTGAGTTGCGGAAGCCGGCGGAGAGCGGCGTATGCCTTGGGCAATTCGAGATCCGACACACCGGTCTCATCATCCACCGACGACATAAGCTCGAGGTGCGTGAGGCAGGGGAAGACGGGCCGCACGTCGTCCTCAATGAGGAGGATCGCATTTGCAACGATCTCGAGACGGCAAAGGTGATTGAGGCTACCGATGGCCAGTAGGCAAGGCCCGGGTGCGATATTCAGAACGAGGTTCCTAAGGCCTGTGCATGCATCGAGAATGATCGCCAAGTCGGTGATTTCGAGGACAAAGGTGTCGAAATTAATATTCTGAACTGCATTTGAGAGAAACTGGGGTCCTTTATTCACGATTGTCCTGAGAAGTAACTCGGTGGTCAAGGGAGGGAAGCCGTACGGTCCCAGTGTGCGGATCTGTGGCCGGATGAAAACGATGCGATACAACAAAGGCTCAACCCTGGGAGATAGGCAAATCAATCGACCCGTAACAAATCGACACATACTAACCAATTTTTCACTCGCCACGCAACGAGCATCAAGGTCGGAATCCAGACTGGCCTAGACAGAGCCGTAACCTCGAATATGAGGCGCTCCAGGTCTGGGGGAAATGGTCTGGGGAACGCTTCAAGACTGCCAGACAGCGAATTTTCCATGAGGGGTGGTGGCAGGTTGGTAAGAATGATGGGCACTGCCGGCGATGATCAAGGGACAACGGCCCGCGAGCGTGGGAGTTCGATGTTGGGCGACAGAAAGTGTGGCATAAATCAACCAAAAATGCGCTACAAAATTTGGCTGAACGCTGGATGGTTTGTGCGTGTCTGGCAGATTTCAATACCTGCGTCGAATTCGGCCGTACTAGTAACTACAAAACGAGATCTTAGATGGCAGACCGCAGATACATCAGGAAATTCGGGAAATTGTTGTTGAATGTTATGTGGATCACAACTGATGGCAGGATTGCCGACGCTTTGCAACACATTGTGATCTTGTCCCAAGACCGATTTTGGATTGCAACTCTAACGTCTTCATTGTAGTGCTTTCCCATTTCGATAAAATTATGGTCAGGTTATTACAAGTCTTTTACAGAGAATGGAAGAGATTTTCAATCAAGTGAGAAAGGTTGTGCAAGTGTACCGCGCGCCGTCTGAGTACTACAGCGCAGCAAAACCAGGGTCGTCGTCCTCCCCGTCCTCATCATCATACGCACCATCGGAACCATCCCCGTCATCGTCGGAGTCGGAATCCGAGGAGTCGAAACCCGAGTCGTAGTCGGGTTCAGAGTCCGAGTCCGAAGATTTGTCACTTTCACCGTCGCCGAGCCTTGGCTCCTCTTCTTCTGGGACGCGTGGCTCCTCCCGTTGTGGGACTGCTGCGGCAGCCGATGCAGGTTCCTCTGCACCAGGTCCCGCACCCTCGGGCTCCTCCCCACCGATGTCAAGCTCTTCCGCAGGAAGGGCCGAGGCTTGACAAATATGGCCGATGCCCCCACCGAGGTAGCGCATGAACATGTCACGATCTACCCAGCTACATGTAGTTTTTAGTTAGAGAATTCAAGATTGTGGATCAAAAACTCACATTGTAACATAAAAATTTGCCCAGTCGTCAGTCTCGCCTAAAGGTCGGGCCGCGGTGGGGGAAACCGTTTTGAGGAGCTCATTTGTTCGACCAGCAGCAAAGGCTGGGATCAAATGGCACCCCCGAAGAACGAGCGCCGGATCGAGGAAACCGAACGCAAACGGGTCGTCCTCGGGTACAAAGCCTACTTTTGGAAGTCTCGCCGCTTTAAATCCAAACCGGTAGTCGGGCTCAACGCCGAACCACCTAACCCACAGGAACTCCATACGCTGAGCGCCGTTGTTGCTTGAGTGAGCCCCCGTGTGAAGAATTTCGGCGTGAAAGATGCCGAGGACGCGGGCATACCAAAACGGATGGGCGTTTGGTCCAGTTTCCGGAGACATGAATCGCGGTTGAATACTAGTAGTATTCAACCGCGATTTAATAGTGAAAGAGGTGCATATAAATAATCGTGAACTGCTTGCGTCCCCTTCTTATGTTTGCTCGAATATTTGGAAGCGACAACGGCCAGGGCGAAGCTTCCAATCATTTTGCGCATGAGGGACGTACGCTATCTTCTTCTTCTACTCGTTTGAACTCTACTCTGAGAAAAGGCGGTTGGATAAGAAGAATTGACAGGAAAGAGCGGTACTAGGATAAAATTTATTGATAAATTGATAAGAGAGAGCGTGACGCATACATCTTCCGACGGGATCAGCAGAAGTAGAGGAACAGCTGTACAAGTAAAGCCACCACAAGAATGCACACCAGCGGTTTGAGAATAACGCGCAAGATGACAAAGGTGGATAAGGAAACGATGAATAGATTCCATAGGAATAAAAGTAGGAAGGGGTGATACCACCGCAGGTCGGGACACGGAAGTTCGCCTCTTTCAGGCAGAGAGTCAGAGTCTGTAACAATGGGAGATGGAGAAGGGGTGGGAGGCATGATTTGGTGTTCTGGCCAGCGATAGGAAGAGGGGTCTTCGAAGCGCGTGCGGGGTTTCGCCTTGGTTTTCGTCGGGGTGGTTGGCTCGGGGGCTGGGGAGTGGGCGGGGATGTACCACGCTGGACGGTGGTCGTAAGGTACTGGGCGGGGTGCGTAGGGATGGTAAACCAGTAGCTCCTTGTCATCCGTGTCATTCACATCATGTGTGGGCGTGGCGGCAAGTGATGTGTAGACCGACTAAGGCAGCATTAGGGTCGAGATGAACAGGCAACATGCAAAACGCACCTCGTCCGGAATAATTTCACGGTCGAGCGAATGTTGTGCTAGGGCGGCAACTGCCAGAGACTCGGACGGCGGCCGACAGGGTGCGGAGGGCAACTTATTTTTCGGCCTCAATCGGACGACAGGGAGTGAGGATGCACCGCGCTGGACAGCAGACCAAAGTCTTAGCGGGGAGAGTGGTGAACGTGGAGAAGAAGGAGTCAATGTCGATGAAGGATTGGGCGTGCGAGGAATGGCAACTTTCAGTCGACGATGCCACGGACGGTGATAAAAAATCTTTGATGGGGTGGGCGACTCCAGAGGCTATGTACGGGTCATTGAATTTAGGCGCGTTTGGAGCGGTAGGAGAGCGTTCTTACACTAACTAATCCGTCACTGCCTGGTTCATTCTCCTTCTGCGGGGCAAGGGGGACAGAGGTCGTGCCTATCTCAATGGTAACAAGCTGGTTCTTTGTAAAATGTGAGAAGCGGCGCTGCAACGAATAGAGTCCAGCATACCGGTGGCACAACCAGTCTGGCTGCGGCAGAAGTGAGGGACATGGTGAATTCAAGATTTTGAAGAGGTTGCACGGGGAAGAGGTTGGGGGGAGCGCTGAAGTGGGAGTAGGAGCGAGCAGAGACGCCCCGAGGGCTTGGACTTTATACGATCCTACGACCTTGCTTTGGGGTTCCGAAAAGGAAATTCGTCGTTGCATTGTGCATTGTAATCTCGCGTGGTTCCATGCTGCTTGGATGGCCTTGGAGCGCCGTTCCCCGCCGATGGCCTGATTTTGATTCCTTTGTCTACTGGACTGATCAGGAGAATTGAGAGCTCCAGGTGCCCGCCTTCGAGAGGCTTGCTGTTACTGTGCACGCTGGGAGTGGCATGGAGGGTCTGGAGAACAAAGAGACGGCAATCATTTCGATGTGCCGACCTGATCTGATGCCTTCCTTTGTTCCTTTGTTTCAACATGGTTCAAAACCGACAGGTCGCAAATTTCCAGCCGGATCTTAAAGGAGAACAGCATAACGCACTTCCAGTGGTATTACAATTTTACAGTTACAAATGTCCGTGCCTATGATCCGGTCGTTGCTCACTGACCCGTGGGGAGGAAAAGCCCGCTGCGAGGAGAGCGTCGCCAGGCGACGCTATCGCCCTCGCTGCCGTGGATGAAGCGGACGCACTGGATGGCTGGATACGTTTTCACCACCGCGGTGCAGACCTTGTTGAAACACGATGCAGCGTCTGCGGCGGACTCGGCCGGCGGGATCCACAAATTGAACTTGTCGCGGCCCTGAATGCGGAGAGTAAGCTCCTCGAGGTTATAGTGCGCCGGGATCGAATTGAGCACGGCTTTGATCTCAGTCGAGGAGAGAGCCGGCTCGGCAATAGCAAGGGAGGTAAGATTAGGGAAGATGGAGTGGATGGTATGCATGACCGCGGGTGGGAGGTCGGGGCTGTTGAGCGAGAACGATAGCGACTCGAGGTCGCGGTGAAGCTTCAGGAGCGAACTCACGAGGCTGTGAGGGCGCGCCGGAATTGAGACGTCCACACATTTAGTGGTACGGCCGTTGAGGAAAGCCGCAGCAAAATTATACGGACCCCGGTATGATTCCAGCAGAGGCAGGACGCCTTCGGGAAGCGCCTCGAATACCGTGGTTGGAATGAAGTTGGTGGTGTATAGAGACAGAGTGTCCACCGCGGGGCATCGCAACAATGCCGGGAGGAGATCGACGGACAAGAGGCACTCCACCGGGAGATCCAGAGTACGAAGTTTCGTAAAGGGTTGGGAGCGCGCCAGGGTGGGGAGTACCTCCGTCGTAGTAGCATGGAGGTGCTCCAAGTGGGGGGCGGACAAGAAAAGCGGACACGTACTCGGCATGGCGCTAGCCTTGGGTGAGTCGGGGTATTTGAAGCTGACATCCTGTAGTACCAACGGCATCGAACGCGCAATGACGAACTCGGATATATCGCCGAAGCACATATCCAGGCTGATGGTGCTGAGCTGCAAGCTCTGAAGTATCGCCAGCCGCTTCGAAGTCAGCCGGACGTGGCGGCACTCGAGGACCCTGAGATTCGGGAGGGTGGGGAGGTTCTCGAAAATAAAGTCGATGAGGTCGTCGGCAGGGCCGTGATCCCCGTCAACAGAAGGCGGCGAGATTTTGCACCCTCGTACCGTTGGTGCGATCTGGGGGGAGAACAAGAAGTCTAAGCGGTCCACCACACGCCTACGGTCCTTCGCCGAGGACGTAGAGCGTTCGGGGTGGGTGGCGATGGTAGTGAAAAGAAGTGGTTGGGCGAGAGATCGAAAGGAACGACAAGTGAGTGTGATTGAAGGGAGAAGATACGTGGGGACATGCCCGAAAATCTTGAGCCAAAGCTCGGGCGGAAGCACGCTCTTCGAGATAGAGCGTGTATTCGAGCCACGACGCGTGCGGGACCCACCGCCGATGTTGTCCAAAGCGAGGGCTCGTGCGCGTTGGAGAAAACCGGAGAACGGCCGACTGCATGGGCGTTGCATTACGAGCCTGGGGAGGGCGATTGCGGACGTTGAGTGAACCACGTTCTCGCGGGCGTGGAACAAATACCTTAAAGATGCGTTTCGATTGTCGTTTTGTTGATTTCCCCCAAGACATTGAACAATGATTGATTGACGCAAATAATATCCCCTATCTGTAAATGCGTTTCGGGCAGACGTATTTGTCGTGCCCCTGAGTGCATCATTGTACAGTGCTCAAAGTTTTAAAAGATAGTGGGGCAATATCGTTTTGAGCCTTGAACTAATTCTCGTTCGAGTCTAAGCATGGCAATACCTGGCAGAATATTACATCAGAACGGGCCGGAGAGGTTCGTGTAACCAACCTGAAAGTTTAATGGAACGTTAATCAAGGATCGACGACTCTGCTCCATCGAATACGCCACAACTGTTGATTTCAATTGTCAATATCGAACTCACGTTCCTGGTACTTACTGTTATGAGTTCCACAACTCATCGCTGTTGATCTGCAACGCTGGACGCAACCATAGTTTAGGGGAAACCAATGTCCAAATGTCTACAAGTGCGGGATCAATAATTGGACATTTTCTTGATGATCTAAAGCGTCTTTGATGGTTGCTCCCATTTCACAACATATCCTCCCAACGGTGCCTCGCGATCACCCGATACCTCACCGTAAAGTCAAACTACTGTCATGCATTTAAAAATGCCGGTCACCAGATGTTGACCAAGGCGCCATAGTATTACACAAAGATGATCGCCGGCCATGTACGATCTTTGATTCATCCACTAGCTTGAGCTTCTGATAGGATTCTAGGAAAGAGATAGTGGTGATAAAGCCTCGGTCTAGAGAGTTGTCAGGTCCCGATGAAATAAACCAAGCGTAGCAAGTTGAACAGGCCGACGAACCGGGATGCCGGGGGAAAAGCCCGTGGCGGCAGGTGCCCCGGAGATTGCCGTTGGGCAGCCGCGTGATTGGCATGGGCGGCGGAACACAAACGGCAAGGGGTATCAATTTGCGACGCGGCATCTAACAAGATGCTTGGGAAAGAAGGCCGATGTCGAGAATCACCCGCGTCTAATATGAGCGGTTTCAGACGCGCAAGGTCCCAATGGTAAGAAATTTAAACAAGAGGAACACTCTCAATGAGTGACTAGTCTCTCATCAAACGGCCGCATGATCTACTCCTACGGTTGACATTTGAATCTGGCACAAAACTCGGTGTTCCAGTGAGCATCCGGCACATCGGGTGAAGGTCGGAAAATTTGCCGCCTTCTTGCACGGCACATTCTCGGGACGCCAATTTACAAAGCTTCGCTTCTCCGTCAACCGGCTTAGCATTGAACAACATCGCAGATTATTAAGGCTGTCGGAGGTGTGACTCGGGGATAACATCTCAGGCGCTTTATCCGAGTAAACACTGAACAGTTCCTTTGGCCATGTTTTTGGACACCGACCCTTCATCCTCGCGGGGAATACAGAGCGATGGGACAGTGTGCCTTGTCCCATGTTCGAACCATGGGACTCTGGCCCAGACTTTATCCCACTTCACGTCGATTTCTATCCTCCAAGGATCCTCGTGGTCATGATGCGTGGCCGATAGTTCAGCGACAATAATCCGATGTGCTACTCTGGAGCAATTTTGTGTACCTGATGACCGTTGTATCACGTATAAAGAGTGGCCAGGGTGCAAAGAGCCGCTCGTGCAAGAAATGATACGCTCATTATCACTGCTTATTCTGACGTTGTCGGTCGCGTTTGCCGCGGGACAAAACCCCCCTCTGGGGCAGTGTGGAGGAATTGATTACGCGGGACCTACCGGTTCGTTGAATCGCAATCCTACAAGTCCATTCATGCCTATTCCACTTTCTGGCTAGCCTGTGGAGCTAACTTAAGCTGCACGGAAATCAATGCATGGTATTACCAGTGCTTACCGGTGGCCTCCTCCCCCGCCAACTAATTCGCGACTGATCAAGGCTTATCATGTACGTGTTGTTCTCTCCGTCAGGTTGATGCTGTATTGTTAAATAAAAACTAGAAGATGGTGTCTTTTGGTTTTTTACGACGTTAAGGTGCAATCAGGGTGTTGTCCCATTCAAGATTTTATTTCTACGGCACTATCCCATGTGAATCTAAAGCGCCGTATGATAGTTGTACGACATTAAAAGGAAGAGAAAAACTCCGACTCTAAACAACTTTTGAAATGTGCCGATTTCAGATCCCCAAAGCCTCTAGCATGCCAGGGAAGTCCGGAGTCCCTAATCCTGTGACAGGGTCCCAGCCGTTTATTGCAGGCCAGCCGCTAAAGTACCGCCTCATTAACTTGTTTCATTCCCGGAGGAAAACGCTACACACCTAATAGACCCACATCCTGAGCTTTGCCCTAAAAATAAGGAGGCAGTGAGACGCAATTCCCTTCCATTCGATAGCAGAACACCCACCAACGTTGACATCATCCAGTCCACCTCTCCCTGTACTATAAAGGAGGGGATTAAGGAAGCCCAGCGTGGGTTTTCCGGCGGCAATAAGCCGGTCATTTACCAGCGCTATGAAGCTAGCGAAAATCGGACTGGCGCAGCTAGTGCCACCGATACTGGTTACCTTGAGTTGTTAGGTCAATAACCATGTCAAAAATGACTTCGGAGAGCACATACGCCTCCGGCTGTGAAACAACAACAGCTCCATCAGAAAAAATGGAGAACTTGAGACGTGGTGGTGGTAGAACGAACCGTTCACAATGAAGACCTCCCATTCTGAAGCTACGTCGGGGAAACCGCGTCCAGTTGGATTGTAGAACCCGCTGTGTTCGTCTCCTATGGAAGCGAGATAGGCTGCTGTATCTGCCGCTTGCCAGCTCGGGACCGGGAACAGGTTTGAAAATCCGCCGGAAGACGACGAAAAGGCGGTGGGCGGTTGGAAGAACGTGCCTCCTACAGACGTGACGCTGTAAGAAAAATATTAAGCATACGTCAAACTGTCTGAGCAGCGGCATACTAAGGGCAGGTCGGGGGGAACGTTGGTACAAACGATGTACAATCATCTTGGTCGTTGTTGGCCGCGCCGCCTATTGGGGGGTAAGGGGTTATAAATTAGAAGGAGGAAGCGAATTGCGGCACTTACCGTCACCAGACGCAAATATCATCGAGATACCTAATCCGTTGGTGAGTAGGAGAACGAAGGAAGAAAGTGGAAGGGGGACCGATTGCCGCCAATTGCATGTATCCATTGCAAACAGACCTAGAAAATCAAAACGGATGAGAACAGATATACGTTTGAAATATTTTGGGGAGCTAACGTTGCAGCAGTCGGTGTCAAGTCCGTCTCCAAATTCCCATAACTCGTGGTGAAAACGGTCGGCGGCTCTTCTTGAGTTAGAAGCCAGTTTATAGTATCCTGTACTCGTCTTAATGGTGAAACGGGAAAAATTAACGCTGCACGAACCATGTATGAAGTCGCCGCGTCGGTGTTACTCCCATCCAGGAGATACGTCGTAGGTACGTCCCCAGCTATACCGACGGTGTATTGAATGTCGATTTGACCCTCTAATCCACCGCTATTATCCTGTAGGTTCTGTGCACCGTTCAGGAGAGTGACGCTAAACGTGTTTCCGGCAATATCGGGCCTGAATTCGTTGAGGAAGGTCTGGAACGGAGCGTAAGGGCCCCGCTGTGATTAGAATATGGATTGTAAATACCGCGAGATCGTCGTTGTTGGCGTATTCCTGCGTGCAATCGCACTGCTCAGTTTCAAAGATTTGAAGGGAAAGTAAGGCCTTACGCCGAGATCGGGAGAGTTATATCCTTGGACGCCGAGAGTATTGGTCAGGGAACCAGAAATTGTTTTGTTTGGGAGGCCATAGAACTCCTGGATGCATACCTAGACGTTGATAATTAAATTAGCCCAGCCAGTATAATAAACATGCCACACTGACCGGGCGAACAATATCCTCACAAGGCGCAAGCTGTCTGCGATCTGAGGTCGGCCTGCGCTTATACACGGTATTCTTGGACGTGCGCTGAGGGGGAGGCGTGAATGCAATGATTGGGTGGACGTGAAGGATGTGCTGCTGCACGCTCGAAGGCAAAGAATAGTTCAAGGCTCGGATCACCGACTGCCCATCGGCAGAACGAGTGTATGTGCCGAACTTCGTGTTGAACAGTCCTTCCGCCTGCGCCACGGTGAGAGAGACTTGCAGAATATCGCCGGCGGGGGAGAACGGTTTCACAGAGGCAACATTGGGTGTGACCCAGTCCGTGACGGTCGACACCGAGGCGGGCGGAGGTTTAACGTACTCGGCGACCTGGGTAGAGCATCAGATTGGATCAAAGCAGATGGGCGAATGAAGTTTACTTCTGCAGCAGTCAGGTACTTTCCATAGGACAGGCTGGATGGGGTCGATACTGCGTCGACGACCTTCGCAAGTCCGGTGATGTTGGATTGAACCAGGGCGATGAACAACTTGATCTCCTGGGTGGGAGAAGGGGAACCCGATGCTTTGAACCCCGACGGGGCATGGGAGATGCTCTCGTGTACGAGGGTGGTGCTCGAAAGCACACATTGAGCGAAGAGAACCAGAGGTAGAGCGTGTAGCAGACCCATTGCCGTGAGTGGACTTCAGTCGAGTTTAGGGTTCTTTATGAACATAGTCAGTGTGCTAATTGGGATAGTTGAAACTGTTCTTACCAATTCATTCCGGTGGTCTACGGAGGAGGCCAGCCGAAGTTACGTGAGGTATACACCGGCTCGGGAGCGATTCTAGAGCGCCCAATTATGGGACCTCGGTGGGCCGCTCAGGCGAGACCCTGGTCGAGTTGAAAAAGAACTTCCCTAGTTTTTTCTTCCAGAAGAGGGTGCTTTGCTTGCAATCGAAGGAAGCGGCCCAACGTATTTTTATCGCGATTCTTCACACCTTTGGGAAATCCTTGCTACTGGGGGTTGGCGGCCCAGAGATACCGTTACGGTTACGGCTGAGCGTTCTGTATCGCATGGGTAACTTTCGAGAGGAACCGAAAATTTACGACAGGGCGTCGGTTACGATGCGATGCCGATCCTGCCATCGGTAATGTATGTATGCCGCCCTATGGTGCCGTGGGTGTCGTGCGAGATGAACCCCAAGTATTTTAGGACGTTAACTCAGTGATCGACAGGAACAAGGCAGTGGTGATCACTCAGTATCCTTGCTGTGAGAAATGTATCGATGACCCTGAGCGTCCGGGAGTCGGAAATGTGGCGTTACCTGTGGACGGTCCTGACAGTGGGGCGCCGAAAAAGTTGGATTAGTTCAATTCGGTGGTGCCTGTTAGACGCATAGTGTCAAACTAAACAATAGGCGTCGGATAAGCGCACTGAGTGACGGGGAAACTTCGGGAAAACGTCCTGGACTTCACGAGTTCGCCGGATCGCCGTCGACTTGAAATAGAAACAGATACGTCTGGAAGAAACGGGGACCTGAAAGTCGGGCGGAGAGCAAATAAGAAGGGCCCTTCTTCCGATCTGATGGGAGTGAGTGTTTATTAATGACTTTGTACCGACTCTTGCCTATCGCTCTCGAGTGGAAGCCGCGTACGTGCAAGGAAGGCGAATTCGAGGGGAGGGCGACCCTGACCAGCAGCCGCGATTGGACTGATTGCGGTTTGCCGGCGCCAGAGCAAGATGAATACCGTCGGTCCCTTGCTCCGTAATGCTCGGGGAAGACACTCACGCCAGTTGACGTCGGGATAAGTCTTGATTAGCGCGAATGCCGACGAGTGCGCAGCCGCTGGAGCATCAAAGACGCTGACTATAACGGAAAAAGGATGGCACTGGCTGACAACGCCGAGCTGACGGGCGAAGATGTTTTGTTGATAATAGTTCTGCTTTGAATACTATCCGCAGGAATAATTTATTCCCAGAGGTGAGGGACTTGTCATTTGCGGTGCTCTGTAAGTTGAGGTTGAATGGGCTGAAAGAAGTGCGATGAACGCCGTGATTCCGGTCAGCACGCCGACAATCCGAGGACCAATGTCACAATGGGTCGTTGAAGGCCTATGTACTTAGGGTGAATCCCGCCACACTGGAGGCCCGAATTATGGGAGACGAGCGAACGTACCTCCAGGTTCCCGCAGGCCCGACGAAATGGCACCCCTCCCTCCAACCCATTGGCGATCACATATCGTGAATCGGCCACGCCGATCCATATATAAAAAACGGCAGAGGCCCTGAACCCGGGATTGGACTCGATATTTTGTAGATCCTGGAGTATTCGGCGAGAGCGTCGAGATTGAGGCGAGAATCATCTATCGTCTGATTCCTAGAGTGAACGTCGGTTTATAAAAAAGAGTCTTCTCGGCACCATCCATGAATTTGTTAAGATTGGCGGAATCCGCGAGCTCGATGTGTTCGACGGGTTGGGATGCCGCCGATCCAGCCACGTGTACATACCGAGGGCGATCTGGATGCGGTACTTCGATAGCGTCGAAACTCCAAAGCCGACGGTTGGCGCGAACATACTCGTGGAGAAAATGAGGGATATCAGCGTAAGATTGGTGTTGATACGTATGATGTGCGTGGGTGGGGAGCCGCGGCCAGGCTTGGTGTCGGATTGTTGACAAAGAGCGCCGGAAGGAGACGGTGCGATTAGCATTGAACGGGAATTCACGGACTTAACCCCCCCAAAGGTCTTCGAGTGAGCTTTGTGTAGCCCTCGCCGGCTGTCAGAGTGGCAACGCTTGGAGCTCGTGTCGGTGAAGTACCGTACTAGTCGGAACGTCTGAGGAGATTCTACCCTGCGACGACTTTTCGGGAGTCAACGATGGATGCGTATTGCTTGCACGGTTTTGCGGTTTCGACTTGATGTGGCGGAAGAGAAGGGAGGAGTGATGCTCTTCATCAATGATTGATCTGATGGGAGTAAGTACGCGGCGCGGATCCGAGTTCAATTTGGCTTCAACCTTCGACTTTTGAGCTTTGAGCCTCGTGCTTTAAGCTTTAAGCTTTAAGCTTCGAGAAGAAATGCATTTATGCCGGAGAAGGTGCGTCGAGGCACAAATCTTCGAACAGGATTCGGAATTTCGCAATCGTTTTACCCATCGGACAGCCGGAGAACAGATGAATAAATTACCGCGTGCCCGGATTTGCGGAGCATGAAAGCGCCGGGAGTCCTTTAGTTCAGCTCCACGAATAACTTCCACCACACACAGGAGGTGGCGGTGCGCGGCGAACGTCACGGTTCTATTTTGATACTAAATGGGCGCCAAATGCTGTGCCGCCGGCGCGCTTTGTACTTCTCTCCCTTCCTTCATGGTTACCGGCGCCTACTCAGAGAGTGGGCTTCCATCCAGGGGTGATACGACGCTCACCTCGTACGCCACCCTCTTTTCAAGCTTCCGAGTCGCGCTGTCGACCCAAATCTCACGACACATCTTCTAGCGGGGGCGGCACTTTCTTCGCGGGCTCGCAGGGTTTCACGATAAACAGCAGTGTCTTCAACAATTTTACAGAGGTCGCCCCTACGGGCGTACCTCCAGGTGCGAACTTTGTTTATGTCTCATTCAGACATTCTTCGAGATCAAATAATCCGCCAGATGTCCGCACGGTCACGATGGGCGATATCGATCTGCAGCGGCAGCTGCGACCAGACGAACTACGCTTGGACACCAGCACCGGTATCGTGGGCCGCGAACGTCGGCGCGGCTGTGTCCGACGGGTATATTCCGCTAAAGTCGAGGGACGCGATTCAGTTATGACAGTCGTAGTGTATGATGGGGACACCTCGGAGCAGGTGAATTATCTTGAGCCTTGCTCTCGCTACCATTTACCACCCAGGGGCCGCAGGAGTGGCAACAGGATATCTAAACATATAAGAATGCGGCAAGCTCTCTCCGATATCCTCGCGGAGTATCGGTACCCCCATAGGCAGTCATCCCAACATCCTCCAAATCTACGGCATAGCAAGCGCCAATGGCATACATGTCGCGCTATTCCACGGTGGTGCGAATTTCGCTCTCACCAAATGCTCCGCGCATATGAATTCACCTTAGATCTCATACCCTATAAACAGTTTCTCGACTTTTATAAGGATTCACCTGTCCTTACTGTGTATATTATTGCGTCCGCTGTATGGACCTTTCGCTCCTCCCTTCGTTGATCCCGGTACTGATCATTTGCAGGCCACACAACTTTGGGTACAAAATTTCCCCTGCATCCGTGCTCCCTTTACGGCTTTCACAGGAAGCCGGACTATACTGTCGGTCCCGTTTTAGCGAATATCCTGTGAGTTCCCATCGATGATCCTCCATTTCTGCTGAACGTAGTCTAGCCACGGTACAAACTTTGGATCCGCCCCTCGACTGGGTTAGTCTCCGCAGACTTCACAGTGACGAAGGACCGTGTCGAAAGACCTATGATCTTTGGACGAAGGGCCGTACAAAGTCCTCTGTTCGTTTTTGGCGCGCTCGACCTGGAGGGCATGACCATCAATTGCATGACACTGGAGGAGTATCACCGAACCTGCGAGGGCATGCGCCACTATGAGCGACATCGGATCGTCAGTTCTTCACCCGTGAATATTGGAGCGGTTATCTCCTTGTCCATGCACCGTCAATACGGGGACTTTCCACAGATTGCGTACTTGGACCGGGAAGTGGCCCTTCAACTTGACCCTTTCCCTCGTGGTGTTGTCACGAAGAACGGGTGGACTCGGTATTCGTTTTCGTCTCTCGAACTGGATTACGAGACGGCCGAGATTTGCTTTATAGCTTACTGTGATGCTTCCATCTGGCTCAGTCAAGCAAATTATATTTTCAATTCCCTCCACATCAACAACAGGGAGGATTATGGTAAGTGTTTCAACCAGGCGTTGTATCCACTCCAGCCAATCACACGTTCCAGCTCTCGTTTCGCTCGTGGAATTCACAATAGAGATCCAATCGATTATCGAGGGACCCCCGATGGGCTACCTCTTTGTCTGCCCAGCGAGCCACTTCCAGATGGGGCCCGTGTCGGTAAAATGGCCAGACTACCCTGCGTATTGGTCATCCGACCCGTCCGGGTTGGAACGCTTATGCCCGCACGAAGCCACACGCCAAGGGTTCCCTTCTCTAAAAATGACCACCCATGTCGTGGTGTCTTCCTGGGACACATCCATCTATGCAGGACTCCGCCAATTCCAGACTGGAAAGGGATTCGATCCCGATAGTCAGGACGTTGCCCGTCATCTTGGTTACCCACTGTTTAAAATATTCAACCACGCCAAAGCTCATGGTAAGTTCAAGTCCCCTGCCGCGCTATGATTCTCATGGTTAATTCAGCCGCGGATGGTGCCGAAGACACCGAAGCCACGTTGGAGTCTCCGCCATCGCGAGCCATCGGGTTCTTGATCAACTTGCAATTGGCGCTGATCTCATTCCTTGCTTTATGTTGGGTGCACGAGAGGATGTCTTAGTTGAAAGGAAAGAACGGACTTGAACCGTGTATTTGTATTTGTAATATCAAGAGATATCATTTTACCCATTGAGGGATGCTCCAATATTCGAAATCGGGCCGGGATGCGGGTTGGTGCGGCACAGTCCACCTAACTCAACTGGAGTGGACTATACTGGTGATCAGCAAGGGTCAATCAATAGACTTCAATTTCGGAGCGACATACCCCGGTATTTTGGCACACAGTACTATTCGGGCGGCCAGCCCGCGAATAGTGTCAGTTAAGCTTCTTTGGTTCAACGAGTATCCCAGTTCCATGAACTTGGAACGCGGTCTAGTTCATGGTTGTGGTTAGCCGAAGATGTGCCGAGCCAGCCGATCCACCGGCATCTGGTCAATTCCCACAGTTCAAATTTGGAGCTGAAAAAAAATAACACGAAAGTGCAACTCGGAGGACTATCAGCTAGTAAAATGTGCCTGTGGTCAACTTGCGCATCGGATGTTGCTCGGGAGGTCGAAGACCTCGTTTACGTTACGACCGGGAGTAGGAAGTTGGAACAATTCAATTTCGCCCCGTAGGCGCCTTCGGCGGTCCAGGGAGTCGAAAAGACATGGAGGTTGGAAGATTGCTTTTGGAACTGACGAAAAAATATCCTCCGAGGCCCTACCCCGGCGGCGCCCAGGACACTATTGACGCTCATTGGGGGGTTTTCATGACCAGCGTATCGAGTATTGCTCTGACATAAACAAGCAGGTCTCTCTCTCGATTTTTCAGCAGTGGTGCCTTGACATCATCTGCTGAGGAGAGGTGTATTTGGAGAAGAAAGACCTTTACTTCGCTCCACTGAAGGGCCGACTCCTTTCAGTCTCTTTGAAACGAAATGTGTATGTGACTTTTCTCAACCTCAAGAAGCAGGGGACATCCGCAGGCACAATGTCACAATAAAAAACAAAGTCCGGCCAAATCTCAAAGTACAACCGTGCGACGTTCAACATAATCTGAGGCTCACTTCTGCCCCATTACCTCCCACGTCCATGTCTTCATCGCTGAAAATTGTGAGTCAGCACTGGAACATAAAGCAGACACTTTGGCAGTCACCTAATTATGTTCTGGGTACCCGAAAACCGCGCTACATTGTGTCGCATGGCACTATTTCGCATGGGTAACCAAAAAGCCAAAATCCCCTTACCCCTCCTATACTGGGATTAGCAGCAGAAGAGAATCATACTCTGTGATCATAGGGGGTTGGGCGTCGCTAGAAAGATGTTAACAAGGCCAGTTTTCAGGAAAATAGCCTGACCCATTGGCGTTCCATAGACTGTGTGAGAGGTCAGCAAGACACTGCGTTCAGTGGCCGCGTCGACGAACCCCTGTATACCAGACTGGACCCCTTGCCGACCCTTGCCGACCATGGGAAACGAGCCCTTGCCGACGTCAGATCAGCACAGCTGTGCTGACGTGACTCGACCCTTTGCCGACCGGCCGTCCCCAAGGCTGTGCCTCCCTCTACCTCCCGCCCTCCCACGGAGCTCGCCCACACTTACAGATCTGTCCGCCACTTCACCTCCCCGCTGAACTACCCCCCGTGTACCTACAATACATTTTGGAATATAATGTATCAAACTCCGCCGTGATTCGCCGATTAAGCGGCATCACGCAGTTACGTACACCATTTCAGACGCTGTCCAGCGTTGGTCCAGCGCTTGTTTAAAATGGTTTAGTGTCGGTCGAACCTCAAGAAGTGTTCTTTGGGCTCACATTGAAAGGTCAGTTGAGGTCCATTGAGGTCCGCAGATAGTGTTGGGAAAGTTCGGTTCGACCTTTCGGTTCGAACTCGAACTGAACCGAACTGAACCCGAAGTTCAGGCTCAGGTTCAGCCAAATGCCCGAACCTGAACCTAAGGTTCGGTTCAGGGTTCGGGCAGGTCCCAAGTATCTCTGAACCGAACCGAACCTTGAACCGGCAAGTAGGCCTCTCGTCACTCATTTGGCCTTATTTGGGTAATATTTCGCTGATTTTACCTTGCCACAACTCAGTTGCACCTGCCTGACACACACTTCAAGCTTGCCAGTGAGGGTGGTGGTGGTTTGAAGAGCAATTTCTTGTTTGATGTTGATGTGATGGTATTCCGGGTGAGCCCAAGGTGCAAAAATAATGTTTGAACACCATTAGGGGGCCCGAAAATTGGGGGGAACACATCTGCATACTCACAGAAGCAATTTAAACTCACACCCAATTGATATCATGGTCAACTTGAGGTCATTTTATGGTGAGAAAAAAAATTAAGTTCGAACAGGTTCGAACCTGAACCGAACCTGAACCGGAGGTTCGGTTCAAGGTTCAGCAAATCTCTGAACCTGAACCGAAGTTCAGGTTCAAGGTTCGGGCAAAAGTACCCCGAACCTGAACCGAACCGAACTTTTCCATCACTATCCGCAGAGGTCTGTGGACACCCGCTGTGCGGACGTCTGCCGCGCGGGGTCAGCACAGCCTGTGTCGACGAACCCCCTGAACGCAGTGAGAGCTATATTATCACAGTCCCAGTACCACTAACCAACAATGGCGTTCGCCAAGGCTGCAATGGAGACGATGATTCTAAGATAATTCTTTGCGGTAAAATGCATTCTGGAAAGGTTTGAGTGAAGGCTCGAGGCGACGGTTCAGAGGGCTTTTACACCGCCTGCATAACATCTATTGTTGTTTGGAATCATTCACGAGCAGTTCCTGTAGTTGTGCGGCCTCAGGTCATGTGCAAGAGAAATGGAGGAGCAGATGAAAAGGTGGATTGTCGGGACCTACTCGCTGCGGGAATCCAACAGCCCAGAGTGAAAAGGATTGAATAGATGATGTGACAGATGAGAAGGCCAACGAGATCGAGTGTCGGGACCGATTGGTTGCGGCAATCCAGCAGTCCAGAGGCCCAAAGCGACAGATGAGAAGGCGGAAGAAATATATAGTCACGACCTATTGGTTGCGGGAATCCAACAGCCCGGAGTAAAAGGGAACTGAGGCAACGTCAAATCTGTAGTTCAATGATCCGTGCCACGGGTCACAGCTGCAGAGAATTGGGCGAAATAGTACAGTACCCGTATCTGAAAGGAGCCTAATGCGTCGGGAGGGGATCGAACCCCCGGCGGGCCCTCGCCAACCAACCAACCAACCAACCCACGCGTGCGTGCCCACACCATCCGCAGTCTCCTATGTGCGCTGCTCTTACCTTCACTTACTTCCAGAAGGCATCCGGGCCATGGCCATTTTTTTTGAGATAGGTTTGAGTTAGTTGGTTGGAGTGGGGGTCGGGGTCGAGCATCTCGGGCCAACTGCCGACTACCACCCTTATTCGTCGCTCGTTGTGAGAAGAACAAATCCACAGGTATAAGGGAGGGAGGGAGGTCGTTGTGCAGCGGCAAACCCCTAGGCTAGAGTAGGCAGTCGGAACCTCGGAAGTTGGAAGTTGGAAGCAAAACTGCTATGCTCGAGTCAATCTCGCCGACCATTGGCGGTCGTATTTGTTATTAGAGAAAGAAAAGAAAAAGGAAAACGCGTTTGTACACGGCGGAGGCGTCGGGGGGAGTCCAACACCGCCCTGGCTATTCAACTGATCTCAAACAAGAGATTTAGGTTGTGTGCACCGCGCGCCGTAGACGCTTTCATCTGTGTATGTATTCTCTTTCCTTGCTTGCTTATAATTATCTACGGCTGAATGCAAGTGGGTTAATTTTTTGCGTGCGAGTGTGAGTGATGTCAATTGATTTTGATTTTGGGGTGGGGTGGCCATAAGTAGGGGAGGTAGTGAGTTTAAATGGGGAAGGCAGAGAACAAGAAGAAGGAGAAAAAACGAGGTCGAAATTTCGAATGTGTCGAACCGAGGCTAACCAACCAACCACACGTGTGCGCGCCTCACTATCGATGCTTGCTTGCTACATACTGTCTGTACTACTTCCGGTGAGCGCGCCCGAGGTTAACGTGTGGTTGCTATAAAAATAACACTTGTCTCCAATATGCGGAGGATGCGTCGGGGGAGTGAATCGAACCCCGCCCTCAGGGCCATTCCCATTCAACTGATCTCAAACCGGAGATTCAGGTGCACCGCGCACCATAGAGGGTTTGGTATGTAGGCTCTTTCCTTACTCTTAGCGCTGAATCACTGTGTTCCAGGACCTCCTAAACTCAGCCTGAGTTCAGGGGCCTACATGGACCTACACTGAGACCCACCTACGTACAATCTGTGTAGGTCAATGTAGGTCAGTCAAGGTCAGCTAAGGTGAATGTAGGTGAATGGAGGTCCGCGTAGTGACCTATACTGAGACTAATTATCACCTCCAACAACATTCCAGTACTAGTATCGACAAGGGGGAATCATCATTAAAATTTATATATACAGTCATAAAGTTTTTTTATTCAAGATTCTGACCCCCCCTCCCCCCCTCCCCCCTATATGAGGAAGGTCATTCCCACGGCTATCTCGGTAATCACTCACTTGCGTGGACCCATTTCGGCCCGCAGTGAGAAACGTCGAGGTAAGTTGGTTTTTTCAGAGGGTGTACCATGCCTGAATAATGTGTGAGCCATTTAATGATGGGCTCTGCAAATATTCAGGTTGTTTCATTGGAGATCAAACTGAAGATGATGGGTGACCAAAAACAGAAATAATGACCGTTCTCATGTGTTGACCACCAAACTCGTCAATATTTTGGCCTAGAAAGGGTTTTCGAGGGCCGACAGGTCCCCTGGGCCACAAAAATGCCATTATTTTTCTTTCAAGTGGCTCAAAATGGTTTTTGAGTGAATTCACAATGTATGTCAAAAAGTTTTTTTATCCAACATCTGGACCCCCCCTCCCCCCCACCCTATATCCGGAATTTTAATAATGATTCCCCCTTGAGTATCGACAACAAATGGTCCCGATTTTCAAGTCCAAAATATATAACCGACACCAGATCAGTGAGAATTTTGCTGTTACCATTGAACTTGGGGCCATGTTTGAGTTGGGCAAATCACTGTAGTCCTTGCCTGAGGTCAATGAAGGTAGGCATAGGCATCTACACCGACCTAAGTATACCCAGTTCAGGTGAGTTGGGTACACCTACACTGAGCTACATCCACCTTTACTGATCACCGTCAAGGTGGACGTAGGTGATCTACGCTGACCTATTGTAGCCGACTACGCTTATCTGCATACACCTACATCCACCTTTATTGACTCAGCATAGGTCCCCCTGGAACGCAGTGAATGCAAGTGGGCTGATTCAATAACTTTGTGAAAACGCGAGTGTTGCTGTTGCAGAATTGCGCATGGCGATGGGCGCGGGCATCTCGGGCCGACTGCCAGCTGCCACTCTTGTAGCCCGTTACAAGTAGAAAAAGGCTAATGGCGCAGTTTACTTATGGGACGATGATAAGCCAGCAATTGGGCCAAGCGCGGAATTTGCGATTTTTGCTCATTCAGTGCCACTAGCTGTATTGTAATCGGCTATATAAATCACTCAGCAGGGGGCTAGTGTCAGTCCGGGCAGCTAGCTAGGAGACAGCAGCGTATATACTATAAGCTTTAAGGTGTGAACTCACCGGAAGGTCAATACTGGCCGGAAAGTCAAAATCATACTTAAAGCTTTAAGTCAAACCTTCTCTTTTAACAAACCCTCAGGGTTCGTAGGAGTTGGGCGTTCACTCTAATCAAGGACAGGAGGAAATACTATCCATCCGTGACCAGGGTTGAGGAATGGGAGCTTTGCAGGGGCAACCTATGTTGACTAGAACATTTGTCTACGGTAGAGTTGGCATTTCCTGTCAATCAAGCCGAAGATCCGAGGACCGGAAAGGTCCGACGGCATAGCCAGGAACAGCACCTCAAAGGGAGCAGTAGCGGCAGCAAGGTCTTGCCGCCGGCTAAACCAAAATCGTGATGCCAAGAAGCTATTAATAGTCTTGACTCGAACAGACTCACATGGCTATTCACGAATGACTCGAATTGACTCGAATGACTCGAGGCTGATTCACCAGGAGTCACACACACCGAATTGGGACGACATGACGAGGCTGGAATATTATTTGGACACGCCAGAAGCGGACATATATTATTTATTTTAATTGTACCAACATCCATGCAGATTATTCTCCTTTTCAAGTCAAGATTTGTATGTAAATTAGTAGATTGTATTCAGTAGGAGTCCGTACCTTCACGGACTCAACGTTTGGACCATTATGTACATTACTGTTTCGAGTTTCCATGTTTTGTAGTATTTGGTATGTAGGATTTAGTATATAAGTAGAGGTAGAGCTTAGGTGGAAGCCAGTGGACCGTACCCTTCTTGTTAGGAGCACAGCATAACGTGTGCCTCCATCCGGGAAGTCTCACGGAATCCATTCGGTGTACATTTGAGTGTCTTTAGATACTTTGGTGTCTACCAATATATTGGGATTGGATTATATTTGTTGTGCAGCGTCAGCGTCAGCGTTTAGGGTCAGCGTCAGCGTCAGCGTCAGCGTTTTAGTGTCTCAGCGTCAGCGTCAGCGAATATTACAGCGGAACCTGTCAACCTTCGGTTACAGTTCAAACCCAGCGTCGAACTAAGTTTAGTTCACCACACAACCACCCGGTGTCCATCACCACAAACCTTTTGAAAAACCACAACTCTTCTAAGAACTATAAAGGTCGCATCAGCGCCCAATAGGTCCGAGAAACCAAACGGCCGACTTAAAGCTTTAAGTCGAAACCTAGTTTTCAGCTATTGCAACAGCCGTAATACTTCGGTTGGAACCCCACGAACGCATATACAAGCGGAGAGGTGATTAGGTGTTTGATTTGGAGTGTGTTTAGTGTGTGGTTTAGCCATACATCGAGACCCAGTATCCAGCTCATTTCCCCCTGGTCGGTCCCGATCCGCGGCGTATCATCTGGAGCCCACCGCGAGGGGTTCATAGTTGAAATCTTCAACCAGTGTTCCATAAAGCTTAAAATCTACCGTCCTCAAGGACACAATATTGGACTTTTGCTTCTGGAATTATTCTAGAAGTTATACCTCAGGATTATATCTTGAGAAGTGACATCAAGCAGTCATCCTGCCTCCAAGAGAGAGTTCAGATTCTCGGGAAGTAGAGGAGTACGCTACATTAGGTGCTCCAGTAGTCGTTGAACCACGACGATCACAAAGGAAACAGGCCGGTGGATCTACGTCAGTAAATCTACAACCTCTTCCGTCTAAAAGAAGGATCAACAAGCCTTCACCAGCGGACGTAGCTAGGAAAGAAGTTAAAGCTTCTACTCAGTCACGTTCAAAAGCGCACAAAGACACTCAGTCAGGCAAGGGGAAAGCTAGAGCAATTAGCCCATCTCCAGAACCCATTGAGACTTCAGGACTTATATTACCAGAGGACGTTCAGTTACCTGAATCTCCCCGTAGTCCAGAACAAGAACCAGTACAAGAAATAATCATGGCTGATCAAGGCGGTGATAATGCCGGCGGAAACAATGGCAACGGCAATAATAATGGGAATAGGAATGGTCAACGTACTAACCCGTTTAAAATGCCATGGGCATGGGACAACAATGCACCAAAATTCGAGACCGAGAGTGCCGATGATTTAATGAAGTTCGTGGATCACGCGAACCAGATCTTCGCACTCGCAGGAATCACCACCGACGGGGATAGGAAGAAAAGACTTACAGACTACCT